>WAAB01022708.1:73804-158847 GCA_013389865.1 Piaya cayana
CCCACCAGCATCGGTACACTAGAGCTGAGACTTTTTCATGAGCTCCCTTTGCTTTTCACACGTACTGTCCCTGTTGCACTGCCTACAGTTTCAATGTCATTGCTCCTATGTTACAGCTAAGTTATACCTTGCCTCATGTTTAGACATAATGAGCTTTTAATGTCTGATATTTGCAGGCTGCTGCTCCTGTCAGTGGTTGGTTTCCAAAGCAGCACAGTGCCCCCCCCGAGGCTCTTTGAGGTGTTTACAGGCACACTGGTCTGCATAGTAGACTATAGCTACACGTACAGATAGGCACTAGGTATTAATGTGAAAAGAGAGAAACTATCAAACAGTGAAGATTAGCATGTTCTACAGGCCAAGATCATAACCTACGTCACTAAGTAGCCCTTTGCTTAAAGGATTGACCTGTGCTGGGACTATTTATAGTGGAAGGCAATACGCCCCTAAGTTCACAGATACTTTTGGTGTTTGACCAAGCAGGTCAAACATCAAATGCAACCTTGGAGTGCCTGTGTTGATTAATCAGGAAAACAATACATTAATTTATGTATGTACATTTGTGTAGGCATATGTTTCTGTGGCGTATATACACACACACACACTATTGTTTACCTTATCCTTTGCCTTATAAAGCCTCTAACTAATGTGACGTACACCCAAAAGCAAAGGAAAACCTCAGGTTTCTAAGCACCACAAAGCCATCACAACCCTTACAACAGATGTCTTGCTTTAAGCCAACCACCCTAGATGTGCCGTTACGCTTCAGATTTGTCTCCAGGCAGTCAATACCCTCCAGAAGCAGTGACAGTCCTCCTCAGTTTTTAATGACAGATTTTTTGGTCTGTGGTTTTCTCCTGGACCTGTGCTACGCTGATAGCTCAGCACTGGTGCACCTCTGCTTAAAGATCGACACTGGACCTTGCAGAATGGATCCCAGGGTCAACTAAGCATCGTATCTGCTGCAGTTCTGTTGCTTTGCAGTGGATAGCACACTACAGCGGGTTGAAGGAAAGGAATATACAGTATATAAATATGTGACTGGCTGCCAGCCAGTGTGAGCGGCAGCAAGGGCAGGTCTGGTCCTGACATGAATGGAGGGGCCAAGGAGAGGCTGCTCTCCCCTCTGCTGTTGTGGGAACCCTTGGTAACCTTCAGGGGCTGCCAAAGAGACAGTCTGTGGGGTGCTGCAACTTCGGTCCCTGACCTACTAGGGCTGCGGCACAGGAGGTGGCCCCAGGGAATACCAAAGAGGCAAATGCCAATAGCAGAGATCTCTGAGTGAGCACAACTGGGGAGCAAGAACAAGTACTAGGATGAACTCAGGGTTATCCATACACTGAACTGAGCCAAAGGGAAACAATCCTATCTTGAGGCCACCAAGTACAGGAACTAACTGGAACAATTGATTTCTTTCTCTTGTAGCAAGCTGGAGCCTGTGGGGCAGCTCAGGCCAGGTGTGCTCAGCTGGTGGGGAGGAAGGGAGGAGGAGACAGGAGGATAACCCTTCGGGACTGTTGGTGTCAGGATTTAAACAAGCAGCATTGTGTGGCCTGTGCACAGGACCTATGACAGGGAGGAAAGGCCAAGGATGGAATTTGGCCCTCACACCTGAGTGTTGGGTACACTACAGCAAGACCCCCAGGTCCTGTGTGATGCCAACCAGCCATGGGCTACTGCAGCCATCACTAGAGGTGCAAACAACCAAATCAAACTCTGATACAAAGCTCACAGGGACTCTGACATGGTCAAACCCACAAGCAAGCACATCAAGGTAATTTCCCCAGTGCAATCCACAGAACAGGGTTTCTGCTTAAGGACACCCTCCCACCAGGCTCTGCACCTAGCCAGCTGGGCCAGGAGGTTCCTCTCAAGAAAGAGGCAAGTGGTTTCCCTTGCAAAGAGAAGCCAAAGCCCCTCCAGGTATGTGAGGATATCTGGGGAGACCTGGGCTGGAGGCAACGAGGCAGAGAGAGGTTCAGGGAAGGGAGGATTCCCCGTTGTAAGCACCTGCAAGCAGCTAGCAGCCCTTCTGCAGGAGACCACCACCACCATCACCATCACCCCGCTTCCTACCCCTCCTGTTTCTCCTCCTGCACAGCCGGTCCGTTTGCCAGCAGAGGGAGAGCGAAGCCCAGGCACATAGCAGGACAGAGCACTTTGGGTGACAAGCACTTCCTAGGTTCACGTGTGCTAAATTTATAAATAAAAAAATTAAGACCCCTGTCTCTGGCAGTTAGTCCCTTCATGTTTCCTCTCCCAGTGTTGCTGGAGAATGTTCCTGTCCAGGCAGGGAGGGTCTGTCCATGGCTGGTGCAGCTTTTCTGCCCTCCCTGTGGCTCAGTGAAAGCTGAGCTTCTGCCACTTTTACTTGTGTTTTCATGGGAAGTGGTGGGAAAAGGAAAAAAAAGCTCAGACAGCACAAGGAGCAAATGGATCTGCAGACAGCCCCAGAGGTCGGGAGCTGTGGTCTTGGCTTTGCTCTCTTGTCAGCAGTAAGGGCTTGGTGCAGGCAAAGGCTGGGGCAGCAGAGCTGTATACTGGGTTCAGGGTTAAATCTGCCAAATGCAAACATGGAGACCCCATCTCTTTCTATCTCCTGCAAGGGTCTTGCATTTCAGATAGGGGTTGCACCTATAATTTCAGCCCTGGACAATTAATCCTACCCTAGAGCCTGTAGAAGGCAATTTTAAATGCAGTTTTGCTAACTTTTAGGCCCAGTAGGCTTTGTACAGAGGACAGGAGAAGCAAGACATCTCCTAAGTTTAACTGAATGGGAAGGGAGTCAGATTAAGGATCTGCTGAAATCTGCTTTCCTCCTGATCCTTTTGTGCAGAGGGATCTTGCTGCCTCTGTCCTCTGAGGCTAGGCAAGACTTTGGGAAAAAGGCTGGTAGCTGAAGCTCAGGGCAGAGGGCTGATCCAGCATGTCCAGCCTCACGTGTTCAGGAGCAAGCACGACCCAGCATGAATGGTGAAGGCCCCCTTCAGGAAGGTTGCTATAAGATCTCCTTGGAACCTTGTTTTCTGTGAGCTGAATATGACCAATTCTCTCAGCCTGTCCTCATGTGGGAGGTGCTCTATCCTTCGCATCATCCTTGTAGTCCTCCTCTGGACCTGTTCCAACAGTTCCACATCCTTCTTATGTTGGATTCCAGAACTGGGCACAATACTCCAGATGAGGTCTCACAGGAGAATGGAGGAGGGGCAGAGTCACCTCTGTCAACTTGCTGGCCATACTTCTTTTCATGCAACCCAGGATACAGTTGGCCTTCTGGGCTGCAAGCACACACTGCTGGCTGATGTTGAGCTTTTCATCAGCCAGCACCCCCAAGTCCTTCTCTGCAGAGCAATTCTCAATCACATCATCCCCCAACCTGAAAAATGGGGATTGCCCCAANTGAACAGCACTGCTTCCAGTACCTGAGGGACACCACTTGTCATGGATCTCCATCTGGATTTCGAGCCATTGACCACTACTCTCTGAATATGACCATCCAACCAGTTTCTTCTCCACTGAACAGCCCATCCATCAAATCCATGTCTATAATTTAGAGAGAAGGATGTTGTGGGGGACTGTGGCAAAGGCTTTACAGAAGTCCAGATAGGTCCCATCTTTTAGTTTTCCCATGTTCACTGCTGTGGTTACCCCATTATAGAAAGCCATTAAGTTTATGATACAGCACTTGCCCATGGTGAAGCTGTGCTGACTGCCATTAATCAGTTCCCTGTCCTCCATGTGCTTTAGCATAGCTTCTAGGAGGATCTGTTCCATAGTCCTCCCAGGCACAGAGGTGAGGCTGACAGGTCAATAGTTCCCAGCATCATCTCTTCTACCCTTTTAAAAAATGGGGATGATGTCACCCTTCTTCCAGTCACCAGGGACTTCTGATTGCCGTGACATTTCAAATAGCATGGATCCTTCTGCTGTTTTCCCTGGTGGCAAGGTGCAGTCACATCGATCCCTCCAAAGCCATCACTGGCCCACACTAAGCTTCAGGTGTCATGTAGTCAGAGGGGAAACCTGGAGCACAATTGGGAATGTGAAGCTGTTAAAGCAAGTATTCACTATGGCATGTATACTTTTTATTTTTAACTGTGTAAAATGGTAAAAGTATATAAAGGGAAAAATATTTCCCTCTCCTAAACCGTCTTCTTCTTCTGGCTATCACGAGAGAGTAAAGAGTTTAAGACAGGAATGGCCCAAATGTCAGCATAACAAAGTACAGGATCTAAAGCACGTCTGCTTTGCAGATACCTGTATTCCCAGAGCCACTTTGATTTAGCAAAGAAGACAAAGAAAGCAGACAAAGGAAAGAGAAATAAACAATATTTAGGGGTTTATTTTCTCCCCATCAGTCCAACAGCTAGATGATTCACATTTCTCATGACAGAGGAACGTAAAGATGACAGATGGGGCCGTTTGTCCTCATCCTGTCTTCATCCACCCATTTTGTTATGAACACAAAACAGGAACTGGTCTCTTCAAGAAAATACATAAACTTGTTGTCTTTCTTTCAATTAAAAGGTGAAGTGAATGTGGTCAGGCCACTAGGAGAAAGTCCTGTTGGCAATTGGATGATCCACATAATGCAAATGAGAACCAAATGTTTGTGCCAGGCTGAAGCTGTGACTCTGGGGCCATCTAAAGCTGGTGAAGCTCACCTTCCTGCCTCCCTCCATGGCACCAGACAGGCTCTTTCAGAAAGGGAGCAATCCTTATTGCCAAAGTTACCCTTTGCAGGACCACTCAGCTGTCCTGATGGCATCTCCCACTCAAAGTCTGTTTGGAAGCTATTTTTTCGGGAGCTTTTTAGCTGAGGGTATCTCATCAGGGTCACTGCTTCACACCATCTCCTAGTCTGCATTTCCTAAGGGCAAACAATAGGGAACTTTTGTTCTGAACATAGAAAATCTCTGAGACCAATGTAATACCCCAAAATTCACCAAATTAGTCCTTAAAGTAGCAGTCATTTTGTTGCATCATACAGTTAAAACGGTCATGGGAAGAAGACCTCTAACTGAAAAATTCTATGTTAGCACCCCAAGCTGGGCAGGGAATGTTCTATTCAAAGTTTGTATAAAGCTACACTTAGGAATGGAAAACAAAGTATTTACTTAATAATAATACTAATAATAGACCCAAACACAATCATCAGGGACTATACAGGTGGCAAAAAATAATTTGAATTAAATTATCAGAACTTTTTCTTACTACTAATGTAGTTCACTAAAGAAAAGTATTCTAAAAGAGCAAAGAGACTGGGACAGGAATTTACATCTAGTCCAGAGTGGAGGAGAGAATGAGGGGAAAATGTCCAACCCTGAAACCTTCAGGTGAGAGTACCTTGTTGGGGCTCCCAGCTCCTGAGTCTTCATTCTGACTTACGTAGTTTCCCTTTCTCAGTTTCTGCTTTTGCACGTGGCTCTCCTTAATGCAAACAATTAAATACACATTTGGTGAAAGCTGCTGATCCTATTACCTAATGAGGTCATTTGGCAGGAAGGTAAGGGTACTTGGCTTGTTTTTCAGAAATCAGGCCCTTCCTTATAGGGGCCTCATGTTCTACATGCTTCTAAAAGCTCTCCTTTGTTATTGAGGACATGAATAAAGAGGTTTCAAACCTCTCTGAAGTCCAACCAGCCTGAAACTAAAACCCAGAAACAGCATTTGTGGAACAGAGTATCAGTGTGTTTCAGCAACCAGAAGCTCATCAGTGGGGCAGGACTGATGGGAGGGCTGGGCTGATTTCCATTACTTGCCTAGTGTGAACGTGCCTATAATGGCTGGGCGAGAGACTGTTACTGCTTCAGGAAATCTGTTTTCACTTTCAGGGAAAAAAGCAGCCTTTGCTCACTGGCTGATGAAATGGGCAATGCCATGGACTCAGCCTGAAGCCTGTTGGATTTGCATGAAGTTCGTTGATGACAAAACCTTCCCTCTGCACACATGTTTCTTCACAGATGTTCTTTCTCAAAAAGACCATTCAGAAGCCTTGATGGCCATTACAACAGGTCACTGAATCTCACCAGCACTTCTTGTCTAGTTGTGGTTGATATGCCTTTGCCTATGAGCAAGGTGTGGCCAAGAGCTGTAGTGCAGATACCATTTGGTCCTGGGGACCAAAAAGACAAAGTTAGGGACAGATGGGGATCTGTGCACAGCTGATCCCAGCAGCATTGTCCACAGCATCTACATTGATGACCTCCTTCAGCCCAGGGTGTGGGTCACACCCAGCATTCATATCTACAGTCCCAGAGAGGTAGCAGTGCCTGAACTCCCCATCAGCATCCTAAAGAGCTAGAGCCAAACCAGGCTGAGGTGTGGGCTGTCAGGTAACAGCTACCTGTTAGGTGACTGCTGGGGTGGCCAAATGTCACTAGACGTAACAGAGTGTCCAGGATGTTGGGGTATGGTGTTTCATTATTTATCTTCACCCTTTGGGAGGGACTGTGATGTTACCAGACAGTGATGCCTGGTGGAATGGTTTGCTGCCCTTTTGGTTAATCAAAACCACAAATGCAGCAGCCCCTTGAGAAAAGATAAAAGCCTACAGGATATCTCCAATTCTCCCATTGAAATGTCCCCCAAGTGGCCATTTGTCAGCACCAACAGTTTACTGCCAGCCCTCTGCCTTCCTCATCCTCGCTGCACACCAGCAGCCAGCTGTCTGAAATGGTGCCCAGTGTACTGACTATTTCCTTTTTCTCTGTCTATTCTTATTTGTAGTCCATTCAACATCAGTTCCCACAGGACTATCAATAGCATATTTGTCTGACAGAGGCAGTTTCACTGCTATAAATTCTCTGCAGCCCACTGAATAGAGACTTTTTAATTAGGTTTTAGAAGTTTTTCATTAGCAGAGAGACATTGGGAATTCAGGTCTCGCTTCTAAAAATTAAAAATATGGTAGATAAGTTGCTTGATTTACTACAATATTAACATTTTCATCCATGTATTTATGGATGTGAATCAACTGCTGTTTTGCTACAGTGGACAGAAATGTGTTTGACAATTTACTTTATTGTGCTACAAATGAGAGATTTAGTCCAGCGAGCCAAAGTGAGAGCCCTCCTGAGCTACTGTTTTCTCTGTGTGTCATATTAAAAAAATGTGAACAATACCTTTTTTCATCAAAATCTGATTGCTTTCCTATTTGCATCCAAAAGGCCTATGTTCTCACTATTAAAGAGCTTTTCTGGATAAATCCAGGCTCTCACTTAGCCTTGCAGATCTGAAATAGGGCCTTTCATATGAAAGGTGAAAAGATTGAGCCACATCCTTGACAACTGTGAAGGTGCAAAGCTGTGCTTTTTTCAGTCCTGAACACCAGCCTCCAGGATCACAAGAGTATACTTCTAGTGTATTTCCAACTCCTGGGTATTCCTGAGTCAGAGAATTCATTAATATTTTTTATTTCAAAAGGTTTTCCCTTCCAGGAGCTGCAGCAAATAGATTTCTTTTGAGAAGGCAGTAAGCTGTTTTCATCTCTACTCCATCCCAAACACCTTTAGATTGGGAAGAGCCTTCATAGTGGTGTTTTGCTAATACAATCCTTGTAGGTACCAAGTTTCCATTTCAATCTACTCATCCTGACAAAACTTTATCATTTTAAAAAATCCCATCCAAGTCTAGGAAGGAATGTTTTAATCATGGTGGGTACATTTGATCTAGCTCTTGCTCCTCAGTGTTATAGTCCAGTGTTTTGCAACAGCTTTTGTTGGGTTAAGAAGGATGCAGTGAGGGCAACCTCAGGTATTATTTCGCCTGCTGTCTCATCCTGCATCCCAGCTGGAGAGCACCAACACACTCACCCAGACCAGAGCTAAAGACCTTTGCGTCTTCCAGAATGCTCTCACATACAATAACATATAATAAAAATACAGTTAGTTTCAAAAAGAGGAAAATATTTTTGTTCCTTTTCTGATTCTTGACTAAACTTTTCAGTTTAAGTCACAAGCTCTCTCCCTTTAAAATTTCTGAAAGAAAAGTTTTGAGGGAATTTAATAGGTAGCCTTCCTTTTTCTATTAAAATAAAAAAAATCTACTTTTTTGTTATTTTGTTAACTCCTTTGAGGAATTTAACTATACAGAGATTGAAGTAGCTCTCCTATTAATCCTCTTACATTCTAGCTAACATTAGAGCTCTATATTTCTCCCTGTATTTTTAACCATATTTAATTGATACAGAAGAAACACTTCCTGTCCATTATTTCTTCCACTCATTCTCATAAATGAAAATGGCAATAACTGAAACTTGCTAAAAGCAGCAATTGGTTTGACTCCACTCTGGCACCACAGCAGATAATTTTTGTCAGCTCAGCTGAGTCAGTCCAGGTTACTTTCTGTCCTCCAATCTTTTTTTACAGACCCTGCCACACCGTACCTCCCTCTCAGCCTTCTCCATTCCTCACCATTATTTGGAGACAGCAATATAGGCAGTAGCAGTATCATTTTGCTATCTGATTTTGTAACAGCTGGGGCAAAACTTCTCTGAAATGACCTTTTCATTCAACAAGATGTCTTAGGATCTCTTATTATTTCCTAGGTTTCCAGCTTCTTCTGTTTCAAGAATTTCTCATTTGTATTTATCTCTTCAGCTGTTTGTGCCAGAAAATACCTTACTGTCCTTTGCCTGGGTTGCCTGGTTTTTGAAGTTTTGATCACCCGCTGTTCCCATAGTAGCAAATGAGAACTATGGAATGCTTTTTTTTCCTCATCGGTGCTGAATAATATTAAATTCTTGACATGTTAGGTAAAAAACACAGTTCACAATATGCTCTAAGAAGCTGCAAAAAAACCTAAATGGAGAACATTTACGTTTAGCTTGCAGGACTAACTGCTCCTAAAAATGATGGAAATAAAAATATACAAAGATAAAATCATAGGATTAGCAAGATTAAGCTATATCTATCCAGTTCCCCATGCCATGTATGTCCAGTTACAGGTGCTTACAGGAAAACTTCAAGAATGAGTATGGAGAATAGAGTCATGCACCATGCCTCATCGTTTCATTGAATGCCTTCTTGTTACCGTATTCTGAGAAGTTAGGAGAAATGTTAGGAGTAGTATTAGTAGTGATTAGTAAGTTACTAATAATTAGTAAATTAGTAGTAAGACTAGTCAGTCCAGACAGACAATGTCCTGTCCTCAAGAGCAGCGAGAGTAGTCATAAAGACAGTGATACTTACCCATAATACTCTCCCAACATCCAGTGATTTGCAGCTTAGACATTTCCTGAGATATACATATACAGATATTGCAACAAAGCTGGTAAAAGGGCTGGAGAACAGGCCTTATGAGGAACGGCTGAGAGCTGGGGTTGTTTAGCCTGGAGAAGAGGAGGCTGAGAGGAGACCTCATTGCTCTTTATAACTACCTGAAAGGAGGTTGTAGAGAGGAGGGTGATGGCCGCNATAGCTTGGGGATGTAGCAGCCCCAGAGAAGTGTTCTTCTGAGTCCATCCAATTGGGTTTTAGGCTATGTGAAGTTTTAGCATCCACAACAGCCTGCAGAAAGGAGCTCCACAGCTGAACTGCATCGTACCCATGTGCTGGTAAAGAACCATCTTCTTTTCCATACTCCGAATCTGTCACTTAAGTGATCAGACTTTATTAGACAAGGCCATGAGCTCTGCCCTCTGTGACCTATAGGGAACTTGTATCCTGTAGGGGTATAGGGTACATGGTCATCCCTGGTGTGGTTGCTGTCCCACACTGCTGTCCCTGTCACAGGAACTTTTACAGGCTGGAAATTGAGAACATGGCATGAAAAAGTGGAAGTACTATGGGTTTATAAGATGGCATGACAGTGTAAATCTGTGTGATTCGCTATCCCTTGCTTAATAATTTTTAAGTTGCCATTTGCTTTTCTCATGGTTGCTAGGCACTGAGACGGTGTTTTCATAAAACTATCTGTTATCCTCCATCTGCTCATGTCATACTTACACCGCACTTGGACATACCCAAGTGATCATAATTAGCTCAGGGCCCATCATATATTTGAAAAGGTAGGATTACTCCTCTCCCAGGTGTGCATCACATCATATTTATGGACATTAAGCATCAACCATCATCTTATTCTGCAGTCATTTGATTTTGCACAATCCATCTGAGCAATTGGCTCATATCTTTGCCAACACAGAAATATTGTGTTGTCAACAAAGTTTGCCCTGTTGCCTCCTCTTCCAGATGGTTTATGAGTTTGTTAGGCTGCAAAGATCCCAGCATAACTCTGCAGGACCCTCCGTGTGACCTCTCCCTGCAGTGAAATTCGTCCACTGGCTCCCACTCTCTGCTTGTTACCCTGTTATTTATCAAGGAGAAATAACAGAGTTATTACTGTGACAGCTTAGTTTCTAAGATCCTGACACTCTTCAGAATCTTTTTTCATATCTCATTGCTCCCATGAGTGAGAAGGTTTTTCTCAGCATCCCTTCTAACCACACTTTCTTCTTTTTAACTTGGGGCAAGCAGAACATCAAGAAGTGATGCAGGCATTGGAGCAGCAGGGATTGTGGCAGTATCAAAATTGTTTGCCACTTTGTACTTGGTTCTGTGCCTAATAACTACTAAAACTCAATTTGCCTTTTTAACACTTTGAATATTCAGTTGGCATATCCACTGTCATGCAAAGCTCTCTGAGTGACAGTAACTAATTTGCAGCCCATCTTTTTGCCTGTATAATTAGGTTACTCTTGCTCTATGAACTTTACTTTGTGCTTACCTACTCTACATTTTATTTGCCATTTATCATCCAGTCAGTCTTGTGAGGTATTTCTGCAACTGTTCAGTTACCTGCACTTTCAAAAAATATGAAAAATAATTCTGAATCATCACTATATTCATCATCTCATTATTCATCAAGCTTTCCTGAACATTTATGAGTATGTTGAACAACAAAAATCCTCTCCTCTCTCAGATTGCTGACCTCTGTCTTCTATCTGAAAAGAAATTATTTGTTTACCTCTTCATGAAATTACTTTCCTGGGGTCAGTCTTTTTATTTCCCCTGTTTTGGTTTTTTTTGGATTTTAAAAAAAGGGGTTTTTTCTTCTGTCTTTCTCCATCATTTAATTATTCTGGGTCTACACATGTGCCTGAGGACATCCTTTTCATATTTTTTTGTTTGATGGTAAATATTTAGTCTGAGTCTTTTATATTGTCTTTAAACAGCACCCTGCTGTTTGTGAACATTTTACCCATTTTACTCTTCCTTTAAATACCATTTAATGAGTCTCCCTGATTTATATGTTTCCCTTTTTAGAAGGCAGTAGATCAGGATTTGGACTTTTTTATTGCTCAGGGCATGGTAAACTGGAATGCATCACAACCACTGTCATAAAGAGACCTTTCAATGGCCACATCTTTAACCAGGTCTTCCCCATGTCTTAGGCCCAATTCAAGAGTTTCTTCCTCTCTCTGGGTGACTGACTGGGGTGTAGAAAAAAACTAAAATGCATCTTTCCCCGCCTTTCTGGTTACAGCTAGTGTACTCTTTTCTCCACAGGCTGGTCACCACCTCATCTCAGGAATGACAAGCATTCTTTGGTGTTGCTTTGGTGAATGCTGGCAATACAGATATCATGGGTTACTTGGAAAAAAACCCAGAAGCATTAGAAAAATAATAAGCTCAGATTTGTATTTCTAAGTTGAAACTGAGTTTTACAGTTGAACTCAAAACTTCTTGCAATGTATTTGGTACTGGAAATCAGGCTTTTAGGTCTGACTCAGCTCTGAGTTATATATTTGATTAACTTTAGGCAATTATATATTTTTTATTTTACCTTGTGCAAGGATGTTGGCCACAGAAATGTGACAAAAGCCCTCCTTCAGCACTGTCTATGGTTTGTAGAAATGACTTATTCTTTCTGAAAATTTCCCTGAAGGAGTCTGTAAATGCCATGTAAGAGCTGGATTTGACACCTGTGTCAGTGTATCTCAGGTAGGGAAGTTTATCAAAGCAGTGGATCTCAATGGGTACACTGAACTATCCATTCCCAGAATTAAGATGTAGGGCTTTTCACTGCTTATGTTTTTTGAACCCACAGTGGGTTTTCTTGGTCGATAGGCAGACAATATCCCGATTTAAGGGCTTTTGTGTGCTAACTCATTCAGTTAAAATATGGAGTAGGCTAAGAAAACTCTTCCTCATTTACACCAGAAATGCCAGGAGCGGCTCACTGCTCCCAAGCATGGATCAACACACCTTACACAACAAATGATCAGCGACCATATAGGACTATATAGTACCTTATACCTACTTATTTCTTCTTTTTATTTTTTTTTTTCCATTTGTAGCTCAGTGTTTCACTGTTTCTTTCTCTTTTTGCAGTTCCTTCTCCAGACCTGTTCAGATTTCAGTCCCAGTGAGGATGAGTTTATCAGCTTAGGGAGACAAGTAGTATGGTGGGACCCTGCCTGCTGCAGTAACCTACATTCAAACTTAGATGCACACGAGGGTCACAGAATTCCTCTCTATATCTCATTTCTTCTGACTCAGTGCCTCCCCTGTTTTCCTTACTGACACTTATCTGTCCCTGCTCAACATTGTTGGCCTCTTAAAATCCCAATTCCCAGATGTGTCTGACATGTAAATAAATGACTACAGGCTCAGAATAGGAAAGAACATTAGGAATTGCCTGCAAAATCATTTGAAGATTCTGTTACAAGTTTTTCAGCCTCTAGGTAACTCTAATTTACACAAGGAATCAGAGAGGACTCGAATGATTTCTGTCATTAGCCCAGGACACCTGCTGCATGCAGAAACCTGCAGCTCTAAATCCAGTCCCCTACTTTTTTTATCTTTCTTCAATTTTCAACAGTGACTGTTGGAGCAAGGCAAACACTAAACCTAATGATAAGGGAGGATAGTATTTCTCATTGCTATGGTTTCTAGAAACACTCTCATAAAAACAAATAGTGTAATGAATGACTGGTATATCGTGAGGTTCAGCTAAGTGGTCCTGTCAAACTATCCCTGCTCCTGAGTTTCTCCTCCTGCTGAGCACCCCTTGCACAGCTGGAAGGAGCAAAATTGCTGAAGACTTACCCCTCCTTTGTCTCTGTTCTTTTTTTTCTGTTTTATGATCATTTATATTAGGGAGGACTCAAAACTTGTGATTTATTTTGTGGGCTCACATGCAGTGGCCAGAACATGGGCACCCTACACTGAGCTATCAAAAGGCCAAGGTAGGTGCCAGTCTCAGGGAAGGAAATACAATTACAGGGGAACCCCAGATAATTTTAAATTATTTGTTATATAAACATATTAAAGATCTGAAAGTAATCCATTGGCAGAAAGCAAGAAGACTATTTCTTTTGGTGTGTTTGCTTTAAGATGACAATCATATGTTCTTTCCGCAGGAAAAATTCAATGGCAGATTTGCCTTTGTGCACACAGTTGGGATCAGGTCCAGGAGGTGACAGCCCACAGATAAGGACTTAATTAATGTCCAGTACGAGGCAGGAGGGATTAATGTTATCGGCAGTTTCGCCTGACTCATGTGATGGGCTGATAATCTATTGAGAACCCCATGGAGATCTGAAAGCAGTGCAGCCCCCTACTTTCAGTGACCGCTTTCATCTCGTGCACAAGCAAAGTTTCAGCCAACCTCACCTGCCACACCTTGAGAAGAAAGCTGATGGAAAAACAGTCAATGACTTTGCTGGACCAGGCACCACGATGGCCTTTGAGAGCGGAGTCAGTCTTGTGTGTAAGGATAAAACTGGATTTTTAAGTTTCAAGTCTCACATTTTCTCTTAGTGATGGATGTAAAAGGTGTGATATGAACTGCTGATTGCTGAAACACAGTCCTTTTCTGTCTACAGCTTGGCATCTTGTGAAATGAAGGATGCACAAAATGTCTGCTTTGTACATCATGACTTTCAATGAGAAGTGCCATCGTTATAGTAAATAGTGATGGACATAAATAAAGTATTAAAAAAGTTAAACAGCAGGAAAACTATCTCTATTATTTTTTTGTTTGTAGACAAAAATCCCTCTCACAGGGTTCAAGATACTTTTCAACAAATAAAAATTCTTGCTTTGAACTTTGTCAAAGAAAGGGTCACAAAACAAACTCGTGTATAATAATCAAAGGCATGAAGACATATATAGGAAATACACCTATATATTTTTCAGTAGTGGTAAATGTTTAGAGTCGCCCAGAGGTCTGAATTATTCTAATCACAATGAAATAAGATGGGACTGCCAGAGGCATCCAGTAATGTCCAATTAGCAGATTATGGAATCACGTAATAGATACGTATCTATTGGCCTGTAATAGATATGCAATCAGTAGATCACAGGAGTCTAGAAATTTATCTCAGGGATATTAAAATATGCATGGCAACATTTCCTAATTATACAATAGAAAACACTGCCTCTGGGTGAAGCATCAGATAGAACAATGTTATCAGACCTTGCCAGGCAAACATGAGGAATGTATAAAATGAGCTGTTCTAAGGGAGAGCGGCACCTCTCCTCTACCTGCCCTCCAGGAGCAATGGATCTCAAAGTGATCAGTGTGCTCTCTGTCATCCTCGTTTTAGCCCTCAGCACCCTGGCAGAAGGAAACGTACCACCAAGTAAGTATGTTCATTTGCTGTTGCATTCACTGGTAGGTATGTGAGCCTGATCCTACTGATTGTAACTGCAGCAAGAGCAGTTTACATATGTGTCTAGTCTATGTATCAGACAGCAAATGTCTTGCTCTTGTACTGTTATCAAAGTTGTAGTCTACTTTTACATTTTTTTTTCAGAAAAATCTCTGGCAGAATAAAAAAGACTGCCGCTGAGCTCTTGTGTTGGTGGAGTAACAAGGAACCTGCTATGAAAGCAGAGGGACAGACATGCCCCTGAGCTTTCTAGAACAAGAACAGGAATGAAACATGAGCTATCTTTGCCTAAATAATCTTTTAGCTTTTATTTCATGCTACTTTGCCATGTGAATACAATTTCAAAGATGCCTGTCTGCTGGGTTGGGTTGGCTGCAGGTGGGATCACAGATTAGTACGAGATGAAGTACAGCCCTTACTGAAAGTGGTGAGAGTTTCACCCCAGCCACAAAGGGATCTAACACTTCCCCTGACATCGTTTTACCAAAAGCATCTTTTAAACCATGCAAGTTCTGGTCTAAGCAAGCTACAGAAAATGAACACTTGCAAAGGCAGAATCTAGGAAAAGATCATTGTTCCCAGTGGACATATGATAAATGCACCTCCACTAACTACTGTGCAAACTGATAACCAGTAACCTGTTATTTCTGTCGTGAACAGCAAGATGCCAGTGTAAACAGGCCCTCAGTGCGCGGAGGAACTGCGGCTACCCAGGAATCTCAGCAGCGGAGTGTAGGAAAGCTGGATGCTGCTTCAATGCTTCATTCTCTGGTGTTCCCTGGTGCTTCACTCCTAAAGTAAAGAGAGGTAATATGTCCGTCAGAAATATTGATTTACCTAGTGTTTTATTATGTAGAAGTGTGTACAGCAGGGAGCAGCTCTGCTTTTCTTCTTTGGCCCATGAAGTAAGCACANCTCTGGCAGAATAAAAAAGACTGCCGCTGAGCTCTTGTGTTGGTGGAGTAACAAGGAACCTGCTATGAAAGCAGAGGGACAGACATGCCCCTGAGCTTTCTAGAACAAGAACAGGAATGAAACATGAGCTATCTTTGCCTAAATAATCTTTTAGCTTGTATTTCATGCTACTTTGCCATGTGAATACAATTTCAAAGATGCCTGTCTGCTGGGTTGGGTTGGCTGCAGGTGGGATCACAGATTAGTACGAGATGAAGTACAGCCCTTACTGAAAGTGGTGAGAGTTTCACCCCAGCCACAAAGGGATCTAACACTTCCCCTGACATCGTTTTACCAAAAGCATCTTTTAAACCATGCAAGTTCTGGTCTAAACAAGCCACAGAAAATGAACACTTGCAAAGGCAGAATCTAGGAAAAGATCATTGTTCCCAGTGGACATATGATAAATGCACCTCCACTAACTACTGTGCAAACTGATAACCAGTAACCTGTTATTTCTGTCGTGAACAGCAAGATGCCAGTGTAAACAGGCCCTCAGCGCGCGGAGGAACTGCGGCTACCCAGGAATCTCAGCAGCGGAGTGTAGGAAAGCTGGATGCTGCTTCAATGCTTCATTCTCTGGTGTTCCCTGGTGCTTCACTCCTAAAGTAAAGAGAGGTAATATGTCCGTCAGAAATATTGATTTACCTAGTGTTTTATTATGTAGAAGTGTGTACAGCAGGGAGCAGCTCTGCTTTTCTTCTTTGGCCCATGAAGTAAGCACAAACCTCTATTAGAAGACTGCTGATGTTAAAATGCGAAGTTAAACCTAGCATACTCCACAGTCTTCTGTCTCATTTTTTTCATACAAGGTATTTCTTCTTCCTTCAGGCTTCTAGTTATCAAATTATCCATGATGGTTATTTAAAAGCATTTCACTGCAGTTGCAGTCTTGTTCATCAGTGGTGCAAGGGACCCTTAGTGTTTACTTGAAACGGTGATATATGTGGCTCAGGATGACTTTAGCACTGCATGTCAAAGAATTCAGAAAGTCCTGAGTAGCTGTTTGACACCCGTACATAAGACAACAGAGATGCTATAACTTCTAGACTTTTCACTCTTTTCTCCAGCCTGCTTTGATAATTGCCACTTTCTTCCTGTTTCCCAGCATAATTCTAATTGATAGTTCTTATTTCTTCTTCCCCTTTTTTCTCCTAGTCTTTAGGCAGTGAAATCTTCAAAATATCCCAGGGGAGGTTTTTTCCTACATTAGATTCTTCCTTTTAAACTTCTAAACTCCTGCTTCCATTTTTTGCCTTTGTTTTCTCCAAGAGGGTAAGAGCTGTTCTCACAGTCCTTCAAGGACTGGGTGTACATTGTCTGTAACTGCTGAACATAAGCTACATTTGCTGGGCTTTGTGACTCCTGCTAAGGAGAACTTCAGGCCAAGCTCAGCAGTTGCACAGGAGAAATGAAAGGAAGTGAGGGTGCAAATGAAATGTTACCCAATAAAAAAATTGACATGAATCAGGATTGATTAACAGCACTCAGATTTGTCAGAGGAAAAAATAATTTTGCTTTTGAATGCTGTTTGCATTTCATTAAAATCTTGAAAAAACAAATGGCATTAGCTTAAGTGTAATCTTCATAGAATTGCTTTTCTGAGCCAAACTGGTTTAGGCGATGAAAACTGAATTAGTCATGCAAGGTGGCATAACCTCTTTGCCTGTGTTCTTAGTTTTAATTGCCTAGATGAGCTGTGATTTCCTCCTAAATGACCGATCACCTTTCCATAACTCAAGCTGGTGTGCAGGAGAGTCTGGGTTTTCCTCTCTTTGTGTTAGCCTGGCTGCTCCAGGGTTAGCATTAGGTCAAGCTATACCCTGGTCCAAGACCAGTGTGGGTGGTACAGACATGGGAGACATTCAACTCTTGACCTCGTTGCTGGATCTAGGCAACATATAGCGGTGTTGGTCTATGCCAGGCACTTCTAGGGGAGCGTTTTGCCTCTTCTGATCCCTGGGTTGCAGCAGCACATCCTCACCTCTTGGTATTTAGCTTAGCCTAACAAGGATGGAAAGGATTTGGCTGAACCTGCTGCCTGAAATGGGTGTGGAGAAGGTCATTGTGGCTGTTATGTTTGCTCACTGACTTCATTTTCATGGTCTGCCTTTAATTTGTGAATTATGCTGCCAGGTAAATGGGCCATAAAGTAACACTCCTTTCTTCCCTCCTTTCTTTCCTTTTGCTTTAAACAGTTAAGAAAACATGTCCCGCTGAAGCTCGTGGAAGAAGAAACTGTGGCTTCCCTGGCATCACAGCTGAGCAGTGCAAAAGGAGAGGGTGCTGCTTCAGAGCACATCCTGCTGGTGTCCCCTGGTGCTTCTACCACCATGTAACGGAGGAAGGTAATGTACTGCATAAGGCATTGAGACATTGCCCCCAGCATCTCCATGGGCTCAGCACAACTCCTGGCAGGGTCAATGCTATGGCTGGCCTGATTTTCTAGCCCGACATAGCAAGGAGGGCATGCTCAAGGGAGCAAGCAGGATGGGACCTTCCCACCTTACTGGTACAGCTGCAGGGTTTCCTCACCTGGGGCATCAGGGGGAAAAAGGTAGAGAAACCAATTGCTGACATGGTTGATTCTGACCCACCTCACAGTCTATTTTGTACCAGAAACAATTTGTAATTCATTATAACTGATCTGAATCATAGTTAGGAAACACAAGTACCAGATGGGGGTGGGGTGGGGTGGTGAGAGAGTGATAGCACTTGCAAAAAAATTGGGTTTTTTGATGCACCCCATTTAGGCTAACACTTCCTAGCATCTTCTGTAATTCATGGAAAAAACATGTCTGTTAAACTGCTTCTCCTTTTTCCCTCCCTAGCTTGTTAAAGGAGAAATTTCCATTATGAACTTTGAGATCTTTGGTCACACTTCAGTGGAAAACAACAGCTGGAAGTCCCAACTCAGACTTTATAGTTTGCAATAGCTATGATTTCTAGGTCATTTTTACCTTGGTTTGACTCCTTTCTGATGAAAAGCTACTTGCAGCTTCTGTTCTTTCTGTAGGCTAGTTCCGCACAAGTTTTCACTATAATAAAAGAACTAAGACACTGCTTGTGAATTCTCTGCTGCCTTTATTTTAAAGCTGTGTACTTCTCTGTTTCCCAGGAAATTTGTCATCTTAGCAACCCACCGATGAGACAGTAGTCACAAACACTTCTGAAAGAACCACAGCACTCAGCTCTTTGTGTTAGTTACACTTCACACTTACAAGTGACTACTTGCATTTTTAGCTGACACAAGGCTTCACAGGGGCCGTCACCCTTCTGAATACTGAAAACATTCAGTATTTTCCTTTATATAGGTACAACTGTGGGTTAGTTGGGTTTTCATTAAGACATAAGAACGGGTACCTTTTTAGCTGACCACTGAGCTGGTCTGACTCAGATACCTCCTGCTCTCTGCATCATTGCATCTCTGATGCTGCCAGTCCCTCACTGCCACTACCAGCAGGGCATGAATCAGCTCAGGAAGGCAGGTACCCACCTGGTACCATACCTAAAGCAACCCGACTGCTGATGTAACATGCAGCTGAATCACTGGGCATTCTCACTGTTAACCAGTGTCCCCACAAGTGGGTCCCATCAGGCATGCTTAGGAAAAGTCTCTACACTAAAATCAAGGCGTGGGTCCTTCTGACTCTGGCCTCTACTGTGTCTCACCAGGCACAGGAGAAACTCCTGCTCTCCAGGCAAATGTCTTTGCTCTCTCCTGGGTGTGTTTAATGCTCCATGCCACAGCTCGAATGATTCCTTACTTCAGCTGAGTGAGAGCACAGTAATGGACCCCTAAGAGCAGCACTGGGAAAAAAAAGGATAAAGTGTGGCTGCCACAGCAGCAACCTGTGTTCAGAGCTTAGCAAGAAAGAACAGTTACGCTGAGTTGTGGTGCAAGGAGAGAGAAAATGGTGGAGACACATGACTCCTTGGGGATTTCTCCAAGTACGTTTTTGTGATGATTAAGTTTATCCAAGTGGGTAAAAATTAATCATTCATAAAAATTCATTATCTTGCGCTCACAATGGGCTCAATTGCATGATTTGAATGTGGTAAGATATTGGTTGTAATATGAGCAATTAACTGGCAAGTCCACTGAAGGTCTTTGAAAGTCTTTGCTAAGGTTTGGCTCTGTGGTCCAAGTGGATTTGGAAGGACTAAGCACGCTGTAATTGTGATAACACTGCACTGAAAAATGTGGCTCTACAGCCTGGTGCACTCACCAGGTAATGGGGCCTTCATAATAATCTCATTGACAGAAAGAATGATAATGTAGTCACACTGAAAAGGGTGACCCTAATTAGCACCGTGCAAAATCATCTGCAGAGACTGAAATTAGGCTGTCAGACTAGGCAGTCCACCAGGGCAGAGCTCTCACTAAGCCACATACACTCACTGAAAGGCTTTTATTTCTGCAGAGACATGTACTGATGTGCACAACAGAGGGAGTAAGGGAGCACATGGGTATTTCAGAGGGACGGGCTCAGACGGATAACTGCTTACTATTCTTGTCTCTCTCCCAGATACATTGCCATGCTGAGCTTCCCCCTCTCAACATAGTGTACAAGGGCTTTATTTGGTTTTGCAAGAAAAATTATGAGCAGAAATGTGTTAGTAAGGGAGGTGATGGTACTGTGCCATCCTGTGCTTCAGAACTTGATTGGGAAAGAGAGCATGGCAAGGCACAGCAGCTGAAAGTCCTGGGAACGACTTGAGCCCCTCTGTTGAAATGGCCTGTGTATTGGCATGGAGAAAAACAGCAATGATGGTGCAGGAAAGCCATGCTGACAGTAGTTCAACCCCGAAGGGATGAAGCATAAAGGGCTGAACTTGCTGTCCCTGGCCATGGCATCCATGCAAAAAAACGGTTTGCTGACCAGTAAACGATCCCCAGCAGCATGCTAAGCTAAGGCACAGGGTCACGCAGTTGCAACATTCGAAGTTATAAATCAGAGTTAGCTGCTTATAACACAAACAATTATGACCTAAGGATCTGTCATCATCAGTAAGTCCTATGGGATTGATGGCTGTTCTGGGAATTTACATTAAGCAAATGTGTGAGGTCTCTCTGTGTAGACTGTTAACCACATCCACCCAAATGCACTTAAAAAATGCCTAGGATTCTTTAGATTAACATTTTCTGAGAGAAAACAAACTGACAAAGCAGAATAAAAGCCACACACAGCTGCTGAGGATTTGAAGATGACAGAGAGAGCCAAACTAGAGCAAAGCGAGATGCCGAGACAGAAATGCACGTGGGAGGAGTGTGCAGGACCTGCAGATATGTGGCTGCAGAAGAAGGAACCTTCCTTTCCTCACTTTCAAGGTCACTCTATGGACCCCCCTCACCTGAGTCAGTCACCATGGTCCCTGTTCACAGCCCTCAGAAAGAAACACGCCTCTGGGCTGGATATCATCTGACCAGTTCAGGCATCCTCAGCAGGGTGAAATTAACTGCCCAGAAAGGCTTTTTCCTTCCTAGCTCCAAGGGATGTTCAGATAAGCAGCTGTGTGTATCTGCTCTCCTTCTCTGGATTTTCCCATCACTGCCTCTTCGTGCTGGAGAGCTGCTCAAGGGGCAGGAGAGAGAGGGAGATGAGGAACATCACTCTCCTAGCACAGATATCTGGCTTAGTGCTAGCTTTCCTAGCCAATCTGGTGGCAGAGACACAACAAAGATAAAATAACTCCACACAAAACAGAGATGTCCTTGCTGCTAGCAATTGATTGCCTTTTGACCCTCACAATCTGGCCAGCAGAGAGACAAAACTACATAACCACAGTTCGTTCATATATTTTGTGTCAACAGATTGACAAGCTTTACTGGCTAAAGTGATTGAAATAGCTTCACATTGAATTGTGTAAAATCTGTCCCTTTCTGTCCCTTCCTCATCCCCCTCCCCCCCCCCCCCCCCCCCATTCTTCTAGCTTTGTATGTAGCTCTATTCAGAAATTTAAAGATAAATTTGAACAGAAACTTTAAAGCTATTTTTAGTGTTTCAGTCTGGTTACTTTATCCAATTAATCTCGATGTCTTTTTCAACCTGGTGATTCTATGGTTCTATGATTCTATAAGGAAAATAAATCAGATTGCACCCATAAGCCTTCAGACTGATGGTTTGCCACACTGGGTCATATCAGATGTTTGTCTAGCTCTCTGTCCATCAGTGACCAAAAGGGTTACCTAGGCAGAGGTGCAGGATAAGAAGATAATGAAGCTACTCTTCAAAAAAAAAAAATCAGAACTGTCACAAACAAGAATTAGTTTTAACAAGCAAATATGAGGAGCCCAAATGAAGATTTACCCTTTGTATCTCTGCAATTGTGCTTGCACACCCTCATCATTGTACAGCCAGAGCTGAATAAATACACAAAGTCTGGAATATTTTCCTACGGGGGAAAATAGTATATCAGCTACGTGATTTTTGTCAGCAAAGGTGCTACCATAACAGAAATCAATTCCCTGTGACACGAAACGTTTGTGCTGATGAGGCTATTACGCAGATAGTGAATGACGTTCAAAATCACAAATGCCTGGTAGTCCTAAACTGTCTGTAATCATGACAGCTGTTTGCAGCCAGTGCTTCAGCTTCTAATAACGGCTGAGTAGAAAACGTTTAACACTGCAGATTGATCGCCTATGTTGTTCTTCAGTGACTGAGAATATTCTACTGTTTCTAAAGCAATTGTAGCCAAGAAAAAAGTCTCAGAAATCATTCATTTTCAAGCAATAGAGAGGGAAAGTTTTATTTGGCTGACATGGAGAATTAACAGGGGAGAAAACTAGGACAGACAAGGATTTCAAAGCAGATGGGTGCTAGCAACAAAGAACAAACCTGTGGAGATGTGAAGAAGGGTTAAAACTGAAAACACGTCCAAAATTGTGTGCATTTTAATGTGCCCTCTTACTTTAGGTCCCATTCTCAAATGTCTCTGGAAAGGATGATTCCTGCTACACCTCATATTATGCACCTTCTCCAACAAAACTCCCATTTCAAAGGAAGGTTTCAGGCAAGGTGCTAAACCAGTGTATAAGAATAGAAAAATTGAAATCTTCCTCTGCTGAGAGCAGTTAAATTGCACAGTTCTGCCACAAGTCTCTAACGAGCTACTGGTTTTAATAAAGCTTGAAAACTTGATTGTAATGATGTTAAACAGTTTGGAAAGCAGAAGGTAAAATACCAGAAGCTAATCTGAATCCTTGTGCTAAAACCAGACAGAATTATGATCTTAGGACCCAGATTCAGTTTCCTCACTGTCCAAGTCCAAGAAGGGGAACTCAC
Organism: Piaya cayana; assembly: GCA_013389865.1. NCBI lineage: Eukaryota > Metazoa > Chordata > Aves > Cuculiformes > Coccyzidae > Piaya > Piaya cayana. The sequence continues at coordinate 96,665 of WAAB01022708.1, forward strand.
TGCTATAACATGTGGGTTGCAAAGCCTTCTTTACGAGCAAAGTTCAGGTGAGAGTTTCAGAAGCTCTCAGAAAAAAAACCAAACAAGGCCTCTCTGCCAGAAACAAGTCATCTTTTGGTAGAACAGTCCATTATTACTCTGTAGACTTCTTTTCCCCCATTCGAACCTACTTCTAAAGAATTTACAAACTGTCAGAGTCAGTATACAAAAAAATTGAACTGCAAAACTACCTAGGACAGCATGCATGGCCCATGGCCCAGTACACTCCACCAGATACGCAGTGGGACGATGAGAATACAAACATGTTCTTAGCACTAGAAGACAGTGGCCAAACAGGTAGACTTTTCTTTACAATGCGTGTGCTGCAATGCATAATACGTCAAAGTGCTAGGAGTAACTAGCAGGACTTAGATACTATAGAAAAGCACGTTGTTTTGTTCAAGTGTTTGCAGTCATTTTCTGCTACTCTCCTTGCTAGTGAATGGTAAAATTTCTTTGTGCCTGTTAGAGGTGAGAAGGGTAAAAACACAAAGTCCTTTTCTCCTGGAGACTAGTGTATCTATTCTTCTAGGTATAATAAGTTCCTGAGCTTTGTGAGTGCCCTTTGTATTCCCATTGTGGTACTCAGAAATTTCCCTCAGAGAAGATGCTAGACAAAACCAGGCCTTTTCAGGGTCTTGGTGCCATTTGTCTCCAAGTTCAGTCTCCCAGGTTTCCTTCAAGAAACACTTCCATCTCTGAACATAACAGAAGGTCGTTTTGGAAAACAGAAATTTTGAGAGATTTAGTACTGATATACCACAATTGAAATGAAAATCTGGAAGTCTTGAATCAAAATATTTCACTGCAGCTGAGCCAAACACCTTTATCACTGAACTTGTTGCAGAAACTCTGGAAATACACACATTTTGAAACCCATGAAAATCAGTTGGGTCTGACTCAACATAGGAGCCAACTAATGGTGGTTTGAAAGCAGGTATCATCAGCTTGATGATTTTGGTCTGTGGTGTTTCCAGGAAGGTACAAAAAACCAGCCAGGACACATGCTCCTTCCNATTAATGAAAGGTAAGTTTGGTACATAAACCCAGCCAGGACACATGCTCCTTCCTGCCACAAAGAGGATTTCCCCTGCTTGTGACCTTTTTTTCAGACTTGGCATTTTGCCCTGTTCACTAAAAGTTAGAATACGGATTTCAGCAAAGAGAAGGAGCAAAATCAAAAGCTTTACTTTTCTGACTAGTCTTCCCTAACTACTTTGGGGCTACTTTATGATTTTTACACAGGGTAAAGACAAAATGCACCTGTAAGCATCTTGATAAAGCCATGAAATCTACTTAATGTTTGACTCCATGGATGCTGGTGTGGAGGAGCAAGGAGAGGACCTAGTAACAGGTGGAACTTTGTTCAACCTGCCCAGTAGAGCAGATGAACTGGCAGAGGGACAAGAGAATGGCTGTGTGCTAGAAAGAAGAGGGAGGAAGTAGTGCAACTCGGAGGGGTGGTTTTGCAGTTGGAGGCTGACAGTGGATCAGCTTCATGTGTTGACAATATTTTCCACCTGTGAAAGAAATCAAGTATTAAGTTGCTTCTCAGTCTTCCTAAGTGTGTGGAGGGACAGACCTGAAACTTAAATGTCAGGTATACAGCACAAAGTTAACACTGCATAAAAAATTCAGATCTTGAAAAACTCTTCAAGACACAGGGAAAAGGGAAAAAAAACCAAACAAGGCTATGAAATTTAAAATAAAAAAAAGAAATTGATGCAGTTACTGCAAATTTGATTAATCCAGCCCTTGGCACCTTTTCTGCCTGAAATAGAGCTTCCAACTACTTCCCCACCAAGCCCTTTATTGAGCTCTCTCTGAGGTAAGAAATCAATGCTAGCAACTGGCAGCACAACAGCATTGCACAGAACCTTGTACCCTCCCATGTTGAAAGAGGCAATCATTCTTATTGTAGCAGCTTGACTGGCTTCCAGCACCTTTCAACGTGGATTGCAAAGCAAGTTTAAAATGAATAGTTATTAGGAAATACAACATAAAGCATTCTTTCTTTTCAAATGCTTTTTATTTTATGAATCCATTTGGAGTAAACAGTGGATGGTAATTGAATGTAACGTATATTGATTTTTGCAGTTTGCAGCATTGCTAATGAGAGGCTTACAAGTGGTTGGTTTTTTTCATAGTATTAACTGTAATATAAGCCAAACTAATTTATATTGTTAATCAGGCTGTGGAAGACTTCTGCTCCTCCTCTTCCCTTCCTGATTTATGGATAGTTGGCATGGGGAGACATCTAGGTTTTGGAACCATACTACCTTCAATCCAGTATTATTTGCAGGCCTATAAAGAATAATATAAAGTATGATCTCTGATAATAGAAAAATGCCTTGCTGTTAGTTTTGAAAATCTAATCCTATTATGTCCTTAGGGTAATTTATCCTTTAAGCATCACTGCTCACGTTATCTAGGACTGGACACTTAACTAGTTTGTAAAAGTTATGTCTGTTATCTTTGAACTGTGGTCACCAGTGCAGACACTTTGGTTGCTGTGGTGGTCAGAAAGGGTCACCCAAGGACAGCAACGTTGTCTGGGATGATCTCAAGTCCAATAAACAAAGAGCTTAACTGCATGAAAAACCAAACAAGGTACATGGCAGAGTTAGCAATACCTACACCGAAACCCTTCTTCTGACATTGCTGTGCATGGGGTCTGACACAGGTTGAATTTTCTACCAACATTCTCCTTGTCAGTGCAATAGGAAGCAGCAGCTCTACTGACTCAAGCACAGCATTTTGGAAGACTCTTCAGAATGTCAAAACAGTTAAGATGTCATTTCTTGGACAATATGGATCTTCAGAAGCATGAGAGGAAAAACACTGGCTTTTTAAACTAGCTGGAGACCTCATGATGTCAGAAATGCACAGGTGGCTTCAGAAGACAGCATGGTTGTGGCAGAACAAGGGAGAATGGTGTTGTGTAAAATGGGGGACAGGTGTGACTGGCAGAATAAAACATGGTTTCTCTTTGGGAGCAAGGGAGATAAAAATCTACACATAGCAGAACGCCATGCAGAAAGTAAAGGGGAAATGGTACTTTACTACCTCCTGAAATGCAAGAGCATGGGGAACATCAGCTGATACTCGCAGGTAAGTCTGTGGAAGAAAAACCCATCAAAAGCTAAGAAAATACAAAGATAATCCCACTGGTCCAGGATGTCCTCAAACTGTCTAGGTTTTGTTGGTAAAACACCTCCTGATGCTTGCCCTGTTCTTGCACTCTTCCTTGTGCAGTGCTGTTGTCCACTGCTGGGTACTGTGCTATGTAGATGTTAGCTTTGAAACAATGTGATGGCACTTACTGTTTTTAAGAATTTTTACTGTATATTTCTGTAGCCTATCTATTAGGAGTTACCTGAAACCACCATAATATACATTTGAAACAGGCAATTCAATGTCCTTGCTGGCTGCCTAGGAGCAGGTGGTGAAAACCCATCACCACAAACGCACTTACCGCTTCCCTTTGAGAGAGAACAGGGACAAAGGCATCTGTCTGAAAATAACAACACTTTATTTGATTTTTTTCTTTGTTTGTTACATTATCATAAATGATCTCTAGTCTCGAAAACAAACCCCTAGTTTGGAAAATAATGCACATACAAATCTCTTCTTACAGGTATTAAGTATACAGAAATATACAAAGATTTCTCTATTATTGTAATATATCATCAGAATGCCCCACATCCCACATTTTTACTCAGGCTCACTCTACCAGTAAGCATAAATTACAAAGGTAACAAGCAACCTGAAAAAGACATGGTTTGTATAATATAATTATATATACGTGTATATATATATCTACAACAGTGCAAATATATCACAGCGTGCAGGCAGCAGTAGTCTCTAGAGAAGCGTAATAAAATTTTGATTCATAGTAATGCAAATGCATTACAGAAACAAGAGACAACAATGACATATTAGATATACTGAATATGCACACTTTAGCACGCTGATTTAAAATGATACCTTGCATTGACTCTTGCTTTAAAAACAAAAGAAAAAATGTTAAATAATTCAGTAACAGATTCAAGGGCAGTATTTCACAATGAAGTCAACTGATACAGATAGGGTTTTTCACAAATCTTCACTGACACATGTAAAGGCTGGGGTACACTGCAGGGCTTGTTTGTATTCTTTTTTGATGTATCAATATAATATTTTCCTTAAATTTTTACTGTAACTTCATTATGGTAAATCTTACCATAAATTACACTACTTTTGCTATAATTTAAGAGCATTTTTTCCACATTTTTTTTAGTTGCTCAACAACTAATTTACATTGGTAAAGGTTGATATCATTCTGACTGAGGCCAGGAAAGTTGGTTTTGGAAGTAATAGAAAGGATTTTGTATAATGGTTACCTTAAATAATCTACTAAAATAAGCTACAATGGGGTCAGAAGAAAAGACATCACAGATGCCGCTGAAGTAAGAAAACCCCATCAACCTCGAAAGTAAAGACTTCCATGTTGCCTTGCAATCTGCTTAAAAGCCGTTTTAGATTTTTTGCTTCTTGAAAGAGTAAAGAACACCCATAGATCCAGCACATTAGGTATTTGGTAGCTCAAAGAAGTCTAGAAGTCATCCCTCCACCTCTTTACTACCTTGCACTGTTCTCAAGCAGCTCATTTTTATACCCCATATGGACAGCAACCACAAATATCTAGCAATAAGGACACAAACAATTGGTAAGCATGGGCTGAGCTGCATGAAGGCCCTCAGAAAAAGAAAAGTTGACAATATCTCAATGTATCTTGGAGGCATAAGCAGAGAATGCAGCCTGGCAGGCTGAGCCATGGGGATTTCTTGTGCCAAATGATACATATTGTGACTGGTCACCCCTTGTTTCACTGTGCTGGCAGTGGGTCTTAACAGAAATCTAAATATCTTAAAGGTTCTACAGTTGACAAGTGCATAAAGTTATGGTTCATTGTAAAATTTCAAAATAATAAAACCACTGAAGCTAGGTTTCCTGCTCTACAATACCACCTCTCCTTCAAAAACTCTGAGTGCATGTGTACAGAAATAGGCTAACATAAGCACAGAATTAAAAGGAAATTCATTGCATTTGCAGGCTCAACCTGCACCTTTTGGACATGTAATAAGCAGAATGTGCAATACATTACAACAATCTTTTTGTATATTATCAAAATAGATATCTAAAACCAGGACAATGGGAGTTGATCCCTGAAAATGCTGCTGCCCCTGTTCACAAATTGTAGAGCTCATAATTAACTTCAGTGACACTCCACACTTAATTTATTCACTAGTGCTGTGTGGCAGTGTCACGGACACAGTAATCATCAGCCTGTCACAAACTGTTACAAATGACACGACACGGTGTCATTTTCTGCCTACTTCTAGTTCCCAACAGCTTTTCAAATAATCATACTTCATAAATGGCTTTCCATACAGAACTAAAAGAAAGAAATTCCTGAGCAATTGCACCCTATCGGGCTGTTCTGGTAGGAAAATGGATACATATGAGAAGATGATTTTCTCAAAGGAAAAAGAACAACATGTGGAACAGTATCTCTGCAGCTACCACTGAGATCCACTCTGCAGAAATACAGACCAATTATCTACCCAGCCCACTCTGGAGGAGTGTAAGGCCAGCTACTGCCAAAACCAACCTCAGCGTTTTCTAATATTCCTGCTCTTGGCAGGGATCTTTGCTGCTCTGAGTGAACCTTGAAGGAAACAACAATCAACACACTCACAGTTCAGGGTGAAGCCCAGACTTTCTTCAGCTTGCAGCAGGGCTACAGAAACAAGATAACTTCAAACACCACACCTACTTGTTAAGAGTGTTATGGCACCCACAATGTAAGACCAGTTTCAGTAAGATTCCATTTTAGCAAGGAATCGCTTAATTTCCAGCTCCAAAGGTCTGAGCTCCCAAGGTCTAAGTGCCAAAGCTTTAAGTTCTAAACACACAGGGCCTCCTCTCCTCTAACTTTATGTGTCCAGAGTAGGTAGACAGACTATGTAAGGTACCTTCCTAGGCTTCTTCATTCCTTAGTGCAATAATTACGTACCTCCCTGAGGGCAAACCATGCTTTATTGTCTCATTACCTAACTTCAAATCTTCTGCCAGTAACCAGAACACATGCCTAGGAAAAAACACAAAGGAAATACTACATTTGGTGTGAAGAGTTACCTCTGCAGCAGCCTGTCTAGTGCCCACTAATGAGAGAAGATGGTTGGGAAATCAGAAGGAATTTTCAGCTCAGTAAGTCCAGGAAGCTGAATACCCCTGCTAACATCAACTTAGCCGGTTCAGGTCTGCTAGAAAAAATGGAACCACTGGCAAAATGAGGATAGACTCTTGATCCAGCTGACATTGCCATAAACCCTCCAGGAACAGGTGTGATTTCAAATGTGGTAACTGCTATAATAAAACATACCGTATGGGCCAGAATTCAAAATGCTAGGAAAAATACATGCTTCAGGGAATTATGGAAGTATTTCAGGCCCATTTGTCCTGAAGATGGCTGTTTCTTTACTTTTATTACAGAAAAAAGAAGAGGAATATACCATCTTTAATTACACTATTCAGTTGATGAAAAAAAAATTGGATTTCATGAACTGAATCAAGGTACCCACAGCATGCATATTCCTCTTCTTCCACACCTTGATCCTGTGCTGCATCTGGCACCCATGCATTCAGAAGCAAGCTCTGCTTTGCTACTACTCCTGCAGTTGATGTATTTTTCAACCATATTGAAACTAACTCACAAAGCTTGGCCCAAAACACACACAGTTGAAGTGAACTGTTCTGTTTGGGAAAGCATCTGAGTTTGTGCTCACATCCTACTCAACCCAAGAGAGCTGACGCACTTCAAAATCTTCCCTGAATGATGATACACCAGAGTAGAGCCAGTGCCAGATTGGGACAGAAAATGCTGTGTTCTACTCCTGCAAAGTGTAGCTTTCTGCTACACTAACATCAAGGAGCATTAAAGCAGATTCCACAGGTATCAAAAACTCCTCAGAGAACTAACCTTGCCACACCGAAAGAGCTGATAATCAGCCCTGCAGTGCTTGGGGGCTCTCCTGCTTTCTGTAAGATAAACACGCACGTCCCTCGCTCCCTCACAGCCACCAAATGAGACTGGACCTGAAGCTCTGTGAGCAAAGGCAACGTGGAAGAATGTGCAGCAGGCTGCAGAAAGAGGTAAATGTGCCGTTAGCACCCTCCTCAAATGCATTTTCTGAGGAGCTCTGTTTAGAAACATCAACATTACACCTTTAAGTGTCTCCCCCTGCCCTTTGTCATTATTTCTGAACACGACGGCCACAGAACAGGATACAAACGAACAAAAATCATATTTCAATAAAAGTTAATACTGAAAAATAGTTATCCTTCCTGCTTATTCTTGGAAAGTAAAAATAAACGCTGACATTGTTCAACTGTAAATCAGTTCTGGATTGGCATTTCTGGTACAGAAAGAAAAAAAAAAGAAAGTTTGTTTCTCCTTACCACAACTATGCAGATAACAAAAGCAATTGTGCAAAGCAATAGTAAATATACAGAAAAATATACACTCATCTCCATGCTTGATTTTCATTCTCCTCTTCCCCTCAAAAGAAATACTTTGTGATTCAAAAAGATTCATTCAAGACTACTGTAAAGCTGTCATCTTCTAGAGATTAACCTAAAGCAAAAATAGACTTTTGAGTACAGTCTCCAAGTCTGTTTAGACAGCCAACGTTTCAGTCTTCCTGTGCAATACAGCTCTCACCCAGCAAAGCACTTACGCCTGGACTTTATTTCGAAGGCATTAGTTGTTCCTTTGATTCACATGAAACAATGCAGATCTGAGAAGTTATTAAGATACATCAGTACTTTGTTGGAAGAGGGCTTCAAAGGATCCCATTAGAGTCAAAACCATCCATCGTGGAGTAATTAGAACACATAGGACCTCCTCTGTGAGGGTCACCGGGGTGGTACTGCTCAGTAGGTATCACACTTCTTTCCAGAAACAAATGTTTAATGAAACATTAAGTTCTGTTAACAACACAGACTTTGCCACAGAAGAGATCAAAGTGTCAGTCACCTGATCCATCTAGAACTTGGACTCAAGTGTTCATTATCTCCCCATTATGCATATACATAACTCCCCTTTAATGAAAAATATGTTTGGGGCTCCAAACTTTAAGAAGTGAGTAAGATTTCAGAACCAGATATTATTCTGCACCAGATAAATTTTTTTCAATTTCTTATGTGAGTAGAATCTGCTTTCCAAATATTTTATTTAATTGTAAATAATAATGTTTTAAGCTTTTTTTACAAACTTACTGGGTTTTTCAGATTATATACAAAATTCTGCAATGAAAAAAAAAATCAAACAAGAAAACATTTCAAGCACCTGAAGTCTTAGCTGGTGCACAAAGCAACCAAAGCAACTTGTCAAAAGAAGATGAAATAAAACAAGGAGGCCAACAGAACACTAAAGCCTTCCTGCAATCCCAACAGAAATCATACATTCAGTCTTCAAGAGACCTTTAAAACTTTTAGCCTCTTATATGACTTTTAGCCAGAATGTGACTGGTTTGAATGGTAACAGTGGTATTTATTTCAACCATTTTATGGCTATTTATATAAGGCTATATAAATTGAGGAATCTTTAGAACCTTGCTCACCTCATGATTCTTGCATGAAGCTTTCAGAGCTTCCCAATGGGCTTGCTTAACTCTATAGTACATGCATGCTCAGTCCATTAACCCAGGAATGCATTTTATACCAGCCTGCTGGAATTTATTTTCACATAAATAGAAAAAAGCCAAGCTGAGACTATGTTAAAAATCTTGGCAGTATATGAAAACATAATTGGGATGGACTTTAAATACTTCTGTCCCACAGTAGCGACAAAAGAGACATCATTAGTTAATTTTAGAGCTAAGGAGGGAAAGGATGATTATCTCATTTATGTGTAGTGCTGAGTTTCAAGAGTATTCATTTATGGCTTTACTGGGATACTACAGTCTGAGAGTGTTCCTTAGAATAGTAACTTTCAGCTAAATGCTGCCAGCAGCTGGCTGGCAGAAAGCACACATATTCTTAGGAACACCCATGGAGGACCAGACTTTTGACTACCACAATGCAATACAAAGTTACAGGAGAGAGGGACATGTTGCAGACTAAAGAGATAAAATAAGAGAGTCTACAAACAGAGGAATTGGTGTAGATAACAAGACAGCATCCAAAAAACTCATACTGCTAAATTGGTCTAGATGGGAGAAGACATCATTGTCATCTTGTAAGTTAACAGTGATGAAATGTCAGCAACGTTACATCATTTGGTACACTGCAATGGATGTTCAGTGTGATTTTTGGTAAGTGGTGTTGGTAAACACAAAATATGAGCCCTGAAGGTATTTAATGCCATGGGTGTCACACTCTTTCATACTCAGCCAGCCTACAGCTGGACCAGTTGCATGCAAAGAAAGAGTAATTTGGCAAATGTAGTCTATTGTCTGCTTGCAAACAGCACTTGAACTACTGGTAATATTCACAAATACTGTGAGAGTCTTGAAATAATCAAGAATTGTGCCAAGGGACTTCAGCTTGTGACTTATTTAAAAACTCTTTGCAGTTCTGAGTAGTATTTAGAATAGCCAAAAATTCTTAATTTCTCATATCTGACAGCCATATAGGTCAGTACGCACTTGTGATTATACTTGCAGAAGTTGCAGAGTTGTATAAAAGCTCTGCTGGCTCCAGGACTTTTTGTGAAAAAAACACCACCACCATGCAAAAAGATTGTCTAAGGATTTTTTTTCTTCTACGGTAAAGATCGACCTTGCTTTCACAGGTCAACCTTCTTTTCAGGGAAAGTTCAGCTAACCTTCCTAAAACATGTCACTTGCCTTAAAATTTTCCAGAACACAGTCTTAATTCAAGCATCTTGAGTTTAACAGATACACATGGTCTATGTCTATATTGGTAAATTAAACAGAGCCTGGGCATGTGTCAGGAAAACTAGAGGAGAATTGTCTTCAGTTCTAAATGCCAGAGCTGTAGCCCAGCGCAGCCAGAGCTTTTCCAGATGATTGGGCTCTGTTTAGAAGTTAGTGCAGTACAGGAACAATTACCATTAGCCCCAGTTGTCTGAGGATTAACAGAGCTATTATCCTGGCATTATTTAGTTTACTAGTATTGACATAGCCACGGAGTTCTCAAAAAAACCCTGTGAATTGTGACTGCTGGCAACCAGCAGATGTGCAAAGGTCTTCGTCTACTCTACTGTCATGAGCTGCTGAGCTCCAAAATGGTTTGTTGACATTGAGCTGCTTCTAATTTACAAGACTTCAGCATCCTGTTAGGAATAATGCATTTGCAGAATTTGTAGGTCTGATTTGGAGCTCTGTGACACTAAATTATATGCTCAGTCATGACTGAATGTAGTGGAATTCACACAGAAATTCACCAAGGTGTCCAATGTGACTATGGGCCCCACAATTTCATTTTGGGTTGAAAATCCAAACCATGAAAATCAGTGACAAAATTCACATCCACCTGTCAGAATTCCCCCTCTCAAGTTTACAAAGGCGAGATATGCAAAGGAAATTCTTTTAATGGTTTCATTGGTGTTTAGATCAACGAGCTATTAATTCCCAGGTAGTGCATGTAGACTTTGTGATGAAAACAAAACTGCTTGGCATAATTAGACCTGCAGTATTACAAGATCATTTGTATATTTTGAGGAGTCCTACACATATTATGTTGCAGATACAATGAACACTGCTGTATGAGGCAACTGTTTTAACACAATACTCCAACTTTTGAGTGGTAGATAGCGGTTTCACTCCATCAGCCTTTACCAATAACTCATGTTTTAGGGAGGATTGTCACAATTTAAGATAAAATAAACCTTGGGGTGCTTTGATTTTTTTTCTTTCACAGGAGGTAGATCAAACAGAAAATAAGCAGAGTAGTATTTTAAATATCACAAATACTGAGTATTTAAAAGACATTGCAAAACTTCTTTTCAATCATTTGACATTTTGAACATGTCTGACTGCCTGTGCTACCTATTGTTGCTTCCGATTAAAGACCATAGATTTAGTGCAGACTTAGAATCTGCCTTTTCCTCCTATCATTACAATTTTCTGATATGAGACCAGCTCAACAAGTAAAGCACCAGAATTCTAAATTTAGACAAAACCAAGAACAATTACTTGAATCACTTCAGGTTTGTTTTAAAAAAGTATCCATATTAAAAAGGTATCTTATTTACCTTATTAATACATTTACAGATTTTAGGCCAGAACGGATAATTCTGTGGAAAAGAACTGCAAAATAATACATAGAAAACCACAAAGATGAAACCTGGAATTTTAAAAGATGATAGAATCCTATTTTCTTTGCATTCCCCGTTTTGCATCGCATTACCTTGTCAATTATAGATGACTTTATACGATTCTGGCTACCAGGACCAGTATCATCTTATCATAAAATTGGTTTTCATCAGGAAAGTTCCAGCAGCCAGTTTTTTATTACAGTTACACTGCCTCAGTATTGATATTCTGCAGTGTAAAATTCCCTTCTGTTTCTTCTTCCTAGTTAAAGCTAGAAAGTGTAATGAAAACATGACCAAACCCAAGAGGATCAATTGGCTTAACACTATGTGTCCACTATCCCATTGTGGTTCTCTATGGGCTAGTCCTAACAGCATCTAGCTGGGCACTGGAGACTGGCCTGCCACAGTGAGACAATGTCAAGTGCCCTCTATTGCATGTCTAAAGATTTCCCTACTGCATTGTTTTAGCTGTTTCGCCTTTACCTCTCTGCTCGGATTTTGTATCTGAGAACAAAATAGGCAATCAGGCGCAGAGAGAAGAAGAAAATCCCAAGAACAATGAAGTCCAGGTAAAGTTTGGCATTTTCTACATCCAGTTCTCTCAAAATGGCTTCTGATTTTTGAAAATGGCAAGTATCATCTTTGTCACAATGCAGATCTTCTCGATCCAGTCCATAGATGGAGAGAATAACTCCTTCAAACCCATATCTGGAAAGAAGAAGAATGGATTACACGAAAAAGTCCTGATCATCTGTTAGAAATACTCCACCAGTTACACGATCCCTATGAGACCTCAACTGGAAGCACTGAGGGGTTTAATATAATTCTCAGACATGTGTCTTGGGGCAAGTTCTAGCCCTGTTACAATCAAGCAAATGACACGTCATTGGCATTTTACATAAGACTGAACAAGGACAGAAGTTCTGCCTTTAACTGCTTCCAGTTAGTGTACAGAGCAATTCCTCGAAAGAAAAACTTAATACACAGAGCAGACTACTTTCAGCTCATATTCAGAAATCCCCCCTTTTTAAAGTGTTGTCATTAATTCTGTTTTTTGAAGCTAAGCAACAGGGATAAAATTATGAAGTCAGAAATATACCAAAACTGGCACCATCCTAGAACATCTATTCTCTTTCCTTCCATAAGCTGTAGTTTCACTAACAATGCACATTCCCATGTTTTCCCTGGCACTGGGTGCAGTTAGGATTTGAATTTTTGAGGAGATACACCATCATGGATTCCATGTCTATGACAGCTCCTGCCAGCTTCAGGAGACCTGACATGGGCTAGACTATGGTTTAAGGCCTCATCTTGAATTATAGCTACTAATTCACGGCATGTAGTCTCTAATCTTTGATAGATTTCAGTGCAAGACCTCATTTGCCAAATGAGAGGATATTTTAGCTTGACCATTCTCAGTAACAGAGCAGTTTGGGCAGGGTGGGGAAAAGGGGGTGTGAGAAAAATCACCTCACCTAATTTCAGCTATAAACGTTTAAGTGTCTAAACTATCCCTCTGTGCTAACCTCCAGAGGTTTCCTGATGACAATTATCCCATCAGACAGCAACACCAACAGACATATGATATAAGGTGTCTGTCGTTCTTAAAACACTAATTTAGATTAAAGATGGCACAAATCCCACACCTTTATCCAACAAGTCTACCTAGGATAAAGAAGTGATTTATGCAGCATTTTCTTTCAAAATGAGGTATTGGAATTATTTCTCATTTGGGCATACTGTCTTTATTATTTCAGAAATCCATTATTGCAAAAATCCATGTAGATTTGCATTCTCTGTGATCCAACTGAATTTGAGGTGATGGACATAGACTTGCAGCCTATAATCTGTAGCGAATGTTCCTATTCACTTCACATCATATACAGCATAAAACGCAGTGAGATAATGTGATATGCATCATATGCACATCTATGCTTTATAAGAAGGTGCTGTGAACATAGCCTCTTTGAGACTCAAAATAACCCCACAAGGCAGACAAATAGGATTTCCAAGATGGGAGGTTAATGGCCTCCCTAGCAGTACCTGACATAGGAAATGTAGGACATCCACTGGAGGTATGTTGGGATGGTATCGAAGCTGACAAAAAACCCAGAGAAGAGAAGCACTGGGATGGCAGTAACTGGGCCCACAAAAGTGGCCACCTGTGAAGTGAAGGAACAGACAGTCTCTTGTGAGAAAGGCAGAATTAAAATTAATGTGCTCTTTCATCTGATGTCCTGACATGCAGTGAGGAAATTGGCCTTTAAGCAGCAGACTTGTGGCAAATCCTCAGTTCTGTGCCAAATTCAAATCAGCAAGCAGTCAGAAGCAATGCCATTCAAGTCCCTCTTAAACTGCTGCTCCTCAAAATTGTCACAGTTCAAATATCAGGAAATTACTGATTTTTCTGGACAAGGTTTCTTGTGAGGCGGAGGTTAGATGCTGATACTGGAGGAACCTCCTTCCTAAACCTTTTATTAGTTGACAATGCTACTATGCTGAGATTTGTCCTATAAAGGACTTGAACACACCAAGGAGTTTACAGAGCAAGACGAACACCGTGATTCCCTTGCTTCTCTGGGTATGAGATTCCTCTTCCAAAATATTATCCTTTCTCACTCACTCCCCACTGAGGACACACAGACCTCCTTTCTCATTAACATCACATCAACAGTATCTTCAAGTGTTCCTAAAACACAGTGAAGAAGATATGGAACATCTCCAGCTGGGTAGCTTTGGTAGGCAAGACAGATCTTGCCACAGCTCCAGTCTGTCCTCTCTACATCCCCTGCAGGGCAAAGTGCCATACAGGTATCTCTGGGGAGAGCAGAAGCAACATTTTGTAAGTATATGGAAGAATTGTCTCCTGAGCAACGGACCCTCATGGCCTAACTCTGCTTTGCAGATGCACAGAAATTATCCTGCAGTTTCTAAGACCTGTTCAGCCTGGTATGAATAGCAAGTAACAACTCACTCAAGCAGGGGCAGGCACAGCCCCATTCAGATGGGGGAGGAACTTCAGAGTCTCACATCCAGTGCATATACATGCTGTTTAAGCTGGTGCTAGTGAGAAGCATTAAGGAGCTATATCAGACCAAGATAACTTTTTGCCTGTCACCTCTCAACAAATGTCCTGGGGACAGAGCAGCAGTCACCATAAGCAGTGTTATTGGACAACAAGGTTCCTGTGAGACCACAAAACACCATCAGTACCTGGAGGGATGTAGAGGCAGCACCTATGAGAAGACCCAGTGACTGGGCCACTAGAGATGTCATGGTTCCCAAGGCTGAGAAGAGGACAAATCGGAGTGCATCAGAGGGTTGTGAAGTCATCCAGTACACAATGCTGCAGTAAGCCACAGGAAACATGATCTGCAAGGAGATATGCTCAGAGTTAGTCCCTTAAAGCCAAACATTCATTGTCACTCAGAATAAAATAAAAACATGGGGTTCTTGTACATCCACAGCACTCAGCATTTCCAGTACATGACAGGCATAGCTGAGGAGAATATACCTGCCACAGATTGTGATATCCTTGGGCATTAAAAACAGATCTCACAACCCTTTTCAATTCTCCTTCTGCACAAAATCAAAGACGGTCATCTATTTACTCAAAAAATATTGGGGCAAGTCTCGGTTTTTGTGATGCCCTCCTGCTTATTCTTAGAGTGCTTCTGACTTGAACCTGAAGGTTCAGCACACACATATGGACAGTTTCTTCACTATTCAGATGGATAAAACACCAGTACTGATATTCTTGTCAAGAAGATGCCATGAACTTAAACATCTCTTTTTCTTTTTGAAAAGTAGAGCATATACCTGAAAAGGAACATCAGCCATGGTTTTGGCGAGATAGTAGGCTTTCAGGCTGTACCAGTAGTTCAAATGCTCTCTAAGAAATACTCCCATCTCAAGAGGAACTGCAGACAACACAAATAGTAAGTTAGGCTGTCAGTGAGCAATATTCTTGCACATAATAACATGCTTTATCCATACCTAATCCTGAACTGCTGCCATCCTAGAGAGGGACTGGAACTGTGAGGCCTTTGACAGACCAATAATAGTTTCAGTGATTTGCAATGAAATGTATGAGGTCAACCCTGAGAGCTGCTCACTGTCTAAGATATATGCCAGTGTACTCAGATGATGCCAACCTCCTTCAAAGCAGCTTTTTGAAATAAAAATGGTGTTAAAGCTTAAAGAACCTGCTTACTCCTCTTGGTCCAACAGGGAATCAAAAGTAACAGTGCTGCCAGAGGAAGAATAGAACAGTCCCTACTGCAAGACTTTGTTTCTGACACCACATGGATATGTTAATCTCATGCAGACGTTATGATTTAGAAGTCCTAGAAAAAACATTACATCTTGCCTAAAACCAATCACAAGCTCGTGACTGGGTTGAGATGCACTGGTACCTTAGGAAAATGGGAAATTACAGTCCAGGACTGTAACAGTGAACAGTCAGGCTTGAAAAACACTGGCAAAACTAGTGTAAGAGAGGTGCCAACAGACAAACCTATCTCTGTTTGGCTTGCCTCTACACAAAAGCTCAGTGAGTGCAAGATCAACCCACACACCTGTCTTAGAAGCGCCAAGTCAAATGTTACCTTATACAAAAGAGATACATGACAACACCCTCCCAGCTTCCTGCAAATCTCTTTGCCCACTGATTTAACAGTATGACTGGTACTCACATGTAAGGACAGTTGGCATGAGCGCAGCAAACATAAGAAACAACATGGAAAAAAAGAGGAAACCAGAGTTGCTGAGGACTTTCTTAGCTTCATTGCCAATGCCCAAGTAAAGCAAGCCGATGAGCAGTCCGATACCAATGTGCGAGGTGATACGTAAGTGTGTCAAGACCTACAAGCAAAGAATGAATAGTATTTCCAATCAGAAAGCCTGGGTTCAACAACAATGGCAATATGACTGGAATCAGATATAAAAATTGCAGAAAAGGAGTACTTATGTTCATCTTCTACTGGCAAACTAGGCTTCAGCTAAGGAAAACTTACAGTAATGAGCTTCCCAGTGTCAATCAGACACATGCCTATTACAGTATAGAAAATTTCTTCCTGTAAATAAAGGAAGAAACTGGAAATGCTACAAACTGAAATTTTGCTGTCTGACAATGTCACGGTGTCATTTGCTCTCAGTCATTAGGAGAAGCAGACTTTCTCACTAAAAGATAAAATTGTCAGAGTAGGTGGGAGACAGAAAAGGTATTTCAGGCTTGTATAGACTAAACTAATTTAATCAGGCGTAAATTAGCCTTTTCTGCAATATAGTATTCCTACAATAGAAGGAATGAATGACAAAAGAAATAATAAAATGTGGAACAATTGCAAGCCTTTACAGTTGATCAGGAAAAAACATTACAAACACTATTGTTCTTCTATCTACATGTCAGGAAGCAAGCTATAGTTTCGTCTTGGTGGCGGAGATTCTATGAGACAAGTTGAGAACCATATGATCCATAGTGAGTGCTCACATGCCTCTGAGATACGCTCTCCATTTGTACCTGAGGCGTTCTTGTTGCTTAACCAGAGCTGAGCTCAACCAGAGTTACGCAACATGGAGAATCTGAAGCTGAATGTACGCTTTGGCTAACAACAGCCCACATAAACATGGTAATTTATTTTTGACCAAATATTTGGTACTGGACCAAACGTGCAAACTATTACAAATTGCAGGAAGGCAAAATTCAACAACTCAATTCTTGAATCACAAATGTGCTATAATGTAAAATAGCAAAGGAGAAGAACAAGTTATAACAAGGAAATTTTCTGGAAAAACTATTTTTGGACACACCAGTACAATCTCCCACTCACTTTTCAGTAGGATACATAACCGTCAAAGTAAGTGACCTGCCAGGACAGAGGGGAATTAGGCTTTAGGTTTTTAGATTGGATGCTTCTGAGTTCCTTTGAAGAAAACTGTTATTCACACTTTGTGATGACATAGTTGGTTAACAGCAAGACTGAAAGATCAGTTCCTCTTTGGAAATTCAGTGACAATCTTCATACAAAGGCTGTTGAAGAGGACCTTTAAGGGGTATTACGCTACCTCACTAGCAACTGAATAGACCTTTTGGCTACAAAAGTCTTACCGAATCCCTCATGATGGTGAGAAAAGTCCTTTTGAAGAGGATACAGAACTGGGTTAGGCAGCTGGCAGAGAAGCTGTGGCAGCCTTCTGTGGAGGAAGAATCCTGAGGAAACACAAAAAAGAATAAACTTCTTTCTTTGCAGCAGCTTGCTTAGTTTTCACTCATAAAACCCCACTCTCATCAGCTGAATGTGTCCAGAAACCTCCTCCACTGACCAAGGATTTAAATTCTCTCCACCCCCCTCCAACTTCAAGCCATGACTACTAGTTGTGATATACAAAATACCTCTTCAGAGGGCCGGTGCCAGAGGAAAGGATTCAACTCATTTTCACCGCCAACATCTCTCTTGTAGTCCGTGTCATATATCCTCTCTCGAACTGCCCTTACCAGCCGGCTGTTCTGGTCTCCATATTCACCAGATGCTACTTCCATAACTACACAAACCAGAAAGCAAGTTACTGGTTTACTCCACTGACTAGTTACAAGCCTTATTATTATATGCCCTTGATGCTGTTGCAATGACAGAAACAGGAGTTTTGCCTAAACCAGACTCTAAAATGCCACATGCAAATTCATATATATATATACACACACATATACATATATATATATATGTGTGAATTTAAATGTATCTTTCTATAAATCTTCAGTGAGCTCTCTTCATCCTGGAAGTTAAACGAACCATTTTAGTGGAAAGTGAGTGACTATGGGATTGTCTTAGACAAAAACAAGTCTATTTTTGTGGTCCTTACTGCTTCTTCAGAATTAAGAAACAACAATGAAAAAAACATTCAGTGTTATTAGCTGTATAATACCACAGTGGTACTGTTCAAGTTAAAAAAAAAAATACTGAAGCTGCTTTGAAAAGCCACTATGATTAATTACTATGAAACACTAAAGAATATGTTTTAGCTTTCATTTCCTGGACCCGGACTTCCACCAGCAACATATTCACTGAATTTTACCACTAGATGGCATTCAAATTGCTTAGAAAAAAAATGAATAATTTTATTTTGTATCTTGATACATCCATATACACAGGCACACATGTATATTATACAAAAGTATAAAACACACTAATGTCCCCATTTACCCCTAACCAGGTCCCCACTACCTCTAATCAAATACAAAATAAATTTAATAAAATATTCAAATGTTCCTTACCAAAATCTGCTGGATTATGGTAGGTTGGGCAATTCAAACCCAAATCTCTCAAGTAAGGGACTAGGTTTAATACTTTCCCACGGTAAATGCATTGGCCTTGACTTAAAACATAGAGCTGAAAAACAAGGCAAAGAAAAAGAAAAAAGAAAAAGAAAACCTTAAAATAGTAGCAAAGTATTTGAACCTGCTATCTGTATGACAACAGTCCAAGAACCTAATGACCTCTTGTTGTCCTTGCCCAAAGAACACCTTAGAAAGATTTGTCACTACCTGGAACTCCCTCTGTATGAAATTACAACTAACGAAAAATAAAATGCTTAAGGTTTGAATTCTGCAAACATTCCTTCCAGGTCTTAAAGCACATTAACAGAGTCATTCCAGACTTAGACATATGCCAAAAATAAGCAAGAAATAGTACAGCCAAGTCATCTAATTTCCACACATTATGGATATTTTGGTCTGAGAAATGAGGCTGGTGAATGTAGAAATGGAAGGAGAGGTAGAACAGCAGAGCAACGAGAAACATCTCCACTATTCTTACTTTTAGTCACACTATTGACTTTAAACAAACTTCCATGTCAAACTGGCAATCTGAAGAACTTATTCACCTACGGTCTAGTGGTTTTCTCCTACTCTCACAGTTCTAATTTAAATCTTCTAACAAGATGGAAGTAAGTTTAAATCTAACCTAAACGTGCATGGTTCACATCCTCTTGTTCGGTTGGGGAAAAGATCTCCAACTGACTTAATTTCAATTATTATTATTTCACATGAATAAACTCTTCTAAAATTTACATTTGCACAGCTACGATGAGAATGTATATTAGCAAAACTGTAGACATGGGCACTAACACTCTCTTGCTCTTAAATTACTCTAATTTATTTTACTGACAGCCCTGTGCCCAGGGGCAGTGGTGGGTGAAGGCATGAAAATCACAAGGGTGATAATCATGATTTCACAAACATACCAGCCAGATTCTTTAAAAACATTCTATGTCAGTAATGGAAACAAGCATAGAAGAAGAAAAAAACATAATCAAAAGTATATTTTCCTCTTATTTACTGCTTTGTTTTATTTGGAACCATAGACTAGAATTTGGGTTTAATTAGAGAGTGCAGCCTTGAAAGTATAACCGACCTAAACTGCACATAAAGAGAAAAAATTGGAGACTAATACCTGATCAAACAACTCGAACAGTTTAGCACTGGGCTGATGAATCGTGCAGATGATGGACCTGCCACCCTGGGCTAAAGCCTTCATCAGAGAGACAACCTGAAAGCATGATGCACTATCCAAGCCACTGAATAAAAAGAAAGAAGCACCTTGGTATCCACAAGTTAACAGGCACCACTCACACCCAGCACACACATTGCTACTTTGGTTTCTCTCTATTATCCTTTTATACATTTTCTCTGTAGCAGTTTAATTTTATCACATGCCAACCGTATGCTTGTATTTCTCCATCAGTCTTTTAATTAAGTTGGAAGCATGCCTGAGAATGAAAAATAAGAGAATTCTCAAAGCTCCCTTAAGGGGATTTCTACATTTTAGGACTGCTGATTTAAATGCTCCCAACTTTAATGAATAGATACATATTCATAGCTCTCTCAGTCACCTCCTAGGCTGATCACAGAATTTGATACTAAATATGCTACATTCATTACTAAAAGTTATGCTTTTAAATGCTTGTATTCAAGCTATCTTTGCTTGAAAAAGAAAACTCCTGCCACAATCTGAAAATATTTCCTCTCTCTTCTTTCCTGTTTCAGTTTGTGTCTCCCTTAAAAGTTATTTATAGTCCCATGGTCTTTCAGCTACAGCTGTGACCCAAGGCACTAAGTACCCAAATCAAATTATTTGTTGTGGCTTTATTCAGTACTCACAGGCAACACAAAATGAGCCTTTTCCAAGGACTTAAGAGGTAAATAACCTTTCTGTAGCAATGTTCTACTATATAAAGCGATATTTGTCCATCTAATTTTTGGCCTTGAAGTACCTGGTTGGTTCATCGAAAAACATGACAGGAGGATTGTTCACTAGCTCCAAAGCAATTGCGAGACGCTTTCTCTGGCCACCAGAAAGACTCCCGGTCCTTGTGTTGGCACATGTCAGCAGACCAAGGGCTGTCAATATTTCCTTTACCTAGAAGAAACACAAAAATGCATCATTTAAATTTGTTAGCACAAAAGAAAGGCCTCTGTACTGATTTTCTTGAACAAGGTAAACTAGCTCATGATTTTGTTTCACTGTTTCATACATCAGAGCACTTTCCATCTAATGTAGCAAAGGTAGATCTTCAACATCGATTCGATTCAGTGGGGCTTAACAGCCTACCATTTAGTATTTTGACTCAAACTGTTTGCCCTACATGACCTGCCTCAGTATGTAAGTCTTGCCTGTGAAAACGGAGCAGCAATCGGTTCTTCTGTAGCACCTCTTGGATATAACACTGACACCAAAAGAGCCTTGCAGCATGTGAGGAGTTACTAAACAGTGAAACCAAGAAGCTCCTCTCAAGAGAACTTCTAGGCTATATTTACAAGGGACTGGAGAACTGTAACAAAAATCAGGGGTTTCTATACGGCAATGGCCTGCTCTTATAGGTTCTTCACAGTCTACTCTTTAAAGTGCAGCTATTGATTATAGAGTTTTCATTCTCCTCAGAGCCAATTCAGTTGTCACATACACTCTCGGATGTTTGGGGTTTTCTCAAGGCACAGCCTCAGGAAGGGCACAGCTTGTCTTTGGAGCAAAAGGAGAACAACCCCAGCTGCTACGAATTTTTCTGTTTCAGTGACTGTAGACCTGGCCTGATAGTCCTATATGAGGAAAATAGCTCTTTGGCATCATGGACATAAAAATGAGTGAATCCAAGCTATGTTGCTCATGCAGTTAAAAACTCTACTACATATAAAGTAGAAAGAAAGTCCAGACACTAAATGCTTCACTGTAGTATAGGAAAATGAGCTCATACTTTTTATAGTAACAGTTGCTTGGATGGAGTGAGTTCTGCAGAAAGGGCAGCTAACATGGTAAAAAATGGTTAAACTAACCAGAACCTGACCCTTCACTTGCCCTGACTTTGATTTCCAGGAGCCACCTCTGTCAGTGAAAGAGTGAGAAAAAAGAACAAAACCCACTAACACTTGTTCTCAGAGAGATGTGCCCAACTTCCTCCTTCCCTTTGCTTTTATGAAGGATTCTACAGGCATGGGCAGTACAATCTAGGTCAATTAGAGAGAAACTATGATTCCCTGGAGGATTTTTCACTTGTTCCTGTTTTTAACAAGAATCTGTAATCTTGTTAACACAATTGCATAAATTCATAAAATTTATGGATAATAAACATTTATCTTACAATAACTTATCTAGTCCAGTATAGCTCAGTAATACTAACCAGTAAATGACTGCCCTCCTAATATGTGTTGAAAAATGCATATAGCACAGTTTTTTTCCTCAAAGAGTTGTTTGTAATTACAGTGACAGTGTGAACAGGTGAATTAACTTGCTTGGCATAACTTACTAAAGTGTAAATAAATTAAGACTTTCAAAGTACAAATAAAATTAACAGCTGTTTCTAAACAAATGTATTTTCCCCATAAAAGCAATCTGTGTTTAGCTTACTAAAAAAAGAGTATTTGAGAGAATCAAGCAATCTTAAGCTACCAAACATATGGTGATACTCCTGTAAATTTCAATGATTCTCTGAGACTAAAGAAATGCCAAACGTTCCAGTTTGGAAATAAATACAGACAAAAGACAGCCACAAAAATGGCTGCTTTACCTTTGAAGATGCCACAGTTTTCACATTTCAGGCAAAGGTTGCACTTCTCACCATGTGGGCTACAAGCAGATTCACCTTTTCCTCTATAAACCTCTGCTTAAGACTCGCATGCCAGCTATTGCCAGGGGCGTCTTTTACTCAAATAAGAGACTCCACTGAAATGATTAAGTCCAATAAGTCAAGTTCAGGCCTCCACTGGATTAAAAATGAATTAAACTTCTAAGAGCAGGAAGCTTCTCATTTTCCTGAGACAGCAGGCTATAACTTTCTCCTGTCCATGCTCCACTGCCACTCCTGCATTCCTTGATGTCTCCTTCCTCCTGCACATCTTGTTTTCAGCTGAGTCCTGCAAGGTGGCTCCTTCCAGTCACGTGCATGTTTTCCTAATTGCCCACAGAAGGTCTCCTCAGTGCATGGCTTTTGGCGCACAAAATGCTCCAAAATTAAAATCTCACCCTTCTTTCTACTTATGAAAATGAATACTGAAAAATAATGCAAAGTATAAAACTTGAATTTAACAAGCCTAAGTACAGCAAAAACACTGGGAGCTTACAATATCAATAGTATCTCACTTTCTCATCACTTATTCAGCTGGTGGGACAACCAAGTTTCTAAGCTACTTGAAGACTTGTCCACATTAACATACATGCCCCTAACAAATGTAGAAGGAGCAGCTACCTTTCTTGGAAGGTAAATCTCAGTGTTAGCCATGGGGCCATGGTATCACATGAGTCCCACTGGCTCTCAGCAAAACCTCCAAATAACAGAGGTTTACTCCTCTCTGTTGTTGCTGTCAGATGCTGGACTGAAACATAGCCTGAGGCCAGCTAAATGACCTCCAAACACTTTCTGAGCTACTGTTTCACTTTGCACAACTTTTTCAAAAACCTGACCCATCTCCACTTTTACTAGTGCTGTGATTTTTTGTCTATGTTAAGCTCTAGGCATTATCCTCCATGGACATATATGATTTTGAAACTGTGTAGCACCAAACTGTTCCTCTCCTAAGCTTCAGTGTGTTCTGGTAACAACACCTGAGCAGAGACAGGCACCTGAGCTCTGAATATCCTTAGAAATACACAGACCCAGACATTTTGACTGCAGAACGAAAGTGTAGAAAGGGAACATTTCTAGCCCTTTAAAAAAAAATTTAGTTGAGAAAGCAGTCTCATGTCATGCACAAGATAACACATCAGAAGCGCTTTTGTCTGATGACACACCTCCGAAGTATTTGTTAAAAGGACAGGTCTGCATCAGATCAAATGACCTCTCTAAGAATAGAGGCGATCGGATGTGTGAGAGGAGCACACTTTCTAGTGCAGGTCCAGCTAGGTTATATGTCTCCATGGGCTAAACTACACCAGGGCTTTTCTCCCACTCAGGAAAGACACGTCAGCTGCAGCCAGATGCAGGACAGTGCAGCAAATGTGCAAAAGTAAATTGTGCAACTCATTCCTCATGTTTTAGAAGAGATAAGTGCATGTTTTAGCTTGGTTTCTCACTTGTCCAAACCTCAGTCACCCAACACAGTTTCAAAATACATTAGTCTTTATCTTAACTGCAACTCCATTAACTTGTCCAGTGCAACAATATGCCCACCAGCATAGCTGTAACGATCAATGCTTTCAAACACAAGCACAGATATTTCTGCAGCAGTTACAAGAACTGCTAATGTTTTCATTAGTCCTCAAAAAAATTAAAGGCTACACTCACCATTGCCAGACGTGACTCACCTCATCACATATAAGATGTCCGAGCCCTCAGACATGTAAAAGAATATATGAAGCTAAGGTACATTGAAAGGAATCCAACAAAATCTGTAGATTCATTTCAGTAGATCTTTTACAACTATCTACTCAGTCTCATACTGTAAGCAATTTTCATATAGACTGTAGCAATCATTTCTTCATAATGCTATCTGCCAACTTCGGGGTTAGGATTTATTCTATCGTTAGAAGTCCAGTGCAGCTTAATGTTAGATAAAAATGTCTGCTTTTACAAAGCTCACTTCACGAATCTCAGTTTGATGGACAGTAGACATACCATTTCTCTCCTGCCTTCATCTTTCTCTTGAAGTTTCAGATGAGCAGATACCTGGAAATAACAGAATGGAATTTGATTTTGAACAGGTCTGAAGCACAACAATGAGTTAACAGTGGATATCTCAAGCACAACATCCCAACGTAGCATTTAAACAACTTCTTTCAACTCAGTAAATTCAACTATAATATTCAAAGCACAAGCACCACACAAGCCTGTGCTGTAGGTAATGAGTATAATCTGATTTAAGCAATCAGTCAAGGTTCTGACAAAAAGAGTATTAGAAAAGAAAGGCCATTCTGCAGGCTAAAGAGCTTGAGAGGAATATGGGAGAGTTTATGTTATTTTGCACAGATACTAACTTTCCAGAGAGCACTAGAATCACAGTTTATTTGTATTTTATCCATATCATAAAGATAACAAAAAAACCCTGCTATTCTTCAGGCTATAAACAAATAAGTACAGAAATAAATAATCTTGTTAAAGACGTCATTTGCTGTCCTAAGAGGCAGCTCTGCAGGATGCTATGATTAACCCTTACTAGAAGCAACTAAACTGCTAAGTGATTATTTTTGACAGAGTCTTGACTGATTAATTTAGACAGCAATTACCATCTGTGCCCAGTTCTACAAAAGTGGCCCTATGAGATTCTGACTACAGTGTTCAAGTAAACAAAAGAGAAGAAAAACTTCCTCACAGAGAAGAACCTTTGCAGCAAAATAGCCACAAAAACTACAGTGATTTCTTCTGGCCTTAACATTCATGAACTGATGCTGGCATACAGGATGAGCAGCCCTTTTCGCCTTATTTCCAAAACCTCCTTTAAGAAAAACTGCCTCATTTTTCAAACTGAGAAACAGGCACTTTCAGACTGATTGGTCAAGCTAGCAATTAGGTAAACTTCTTGATGCTATGAAAATCAGCAAGAAGAATGTATGCTGCCTGTAAGTCTTTGGATTATTCTGTTCCTGTTGTTTTCCTGTAAAGAACTGGAAGGGATTTTATACAACACCTTTATTAAAGAAAACGCACGAAAGAAGATAAATAGTTGAGAGGCCATGCTAAAGTCAAAATAACACTTTCCAGTCAGAACATGAAAGATAGGGAGAGACAAGGTTACTCAACCACCACCCAAAAATAAAAATAGTACCACCAAAGGCTCATTCTGCGCAGAACTGCAGGTTCCATTCTCTGGGAGGTCTAAGGAATACTACCCTAGATGTCCTTCCAAATCATAACGCTGGTCACCAATTGAAAATGATAATGATAAAGCTAAAGAAGGTCAGACGACCCTTAGAAGGGTGAGTCTCAAATGGAATTCAAGGCATTGCTGAAGTACAAGCACTTTCATTGAGTGGAATCAAATTGAGATAACAGCTTATAACATTACCAGGAGTAAGAACATATTTCTCAAACCCAAATACATTAGAGCCAGAAACAAAGCTCACCATCATAGCTTCCTGGACAGTCAGATGAGGAAGGAGCATGTCATCTTGCATGATGTAGCAGGAGACTTTGCGAAAAGAGCGCAGGTCACGAGGCTGTCCATTGATAAGAATTTCTCCTTTCATTCCCGTCTCTCTGAAATGAACCAACAAAATAACTGGGGATGAATCCTGCCTTCACTTGTGATGCCACAGGCCTCACTATGTGGAAGTCTTGGGTAATTATTGCCCACTATGGACAAAACCAAATTCAGTGGACAGAAATTGATTTATTTCACTATTGTGTTCTCTTTCATAAATGGCTTCACAAAATGTTGCTGAAAATTTTGTTTAAAGGTAGTACAAAATGTGT
The DNA here is from genome assembly GCA_013389865.1 of Piaya cayana. Lineage (NCBI taxonomy): Eukaryota > Metazoa > Chordata > Aves > Cuculiformes > Coccyzidae > Piaya > Piaya cayana. The sequence continues at coordinate 122,925 of WAAB01022708.1, forward strand.
GCTGTCCTACATGAATGTCTGAAAAAAACATCAAGCCATTCCAGTGACATTTTTAGGTTTCTCTGTCTTATTCCTTGTGCCCGAGTGACAACAACAAAGAGATGCTCTATTTTGAGCCATACAACAAGGGATTTAGGAAGATAAACCACAGTCACTTCACCACTGCAGTTTGGTCAAGAAGACATGAACATTATGAAAGTGGCAACTAAAAAAGGTCATTTCTTTCAAGTGTTTATAAATGTGATTTTAAAAATATCACAGACATAAGACACTTGAGTCAGATTTGTTATAAAGCTAGAAAGGAGAAAATTGGTTTTATGTTTCAGTGTTTAAATTACTTCCTATTTTTGGATCTGATTTGTTAACAGAGAAATCCTAAGTGACCACAATAGGAAAAAAATATATAAGCAATAAGAAACTAATTAAAAATCTGTGAAATACCTGTTTTCTACAAACACTGGGGTAAGATTTATTCTGCTGTTGTCTGCAAGAAGCCATCAAGCTAAGTGATCTTATCTTACTTGGGATTTTCGTTATTACTGACCTGTATCCTGCCAGAATGTTCATGAGCGTTGACTTCCCAGCTCCTGAAGGACCCATAATTGCAACAAGTTCTCCACTGCTGAACTTCCCTGAAATTCCTTTCAAAAGGGTCTTATAACCTAAAAGAAGACAGAAGAGTTCACTAAACCCTTCACAATCATGCCTGGTAGGCAATACAAGTTTATTTCCTCTAAACAATGATGACAAATATGAATTAAGAGGGTACTGACTGAGAGGCTGATGCTAAGAACAGTGCGATGCAGTAACTACCAAAAGCCAGCAGGAGCCTCCTCCCACTACACAAATAATATGGTAAGATTATAGGATCACACACTTTTGGTTCACTCTAGGAAAACTTTCAAATAGAGCTAGGAAGCTTCAATGCCATCTGCTAAGAGTTTTCTCTGAATATTTTATTAGGATGCTCATGTCTTCGTTACCACCCCTAATACCTCCCCAGCTAACATAACCCCACAGCTTCAGAGCAGACTGCTCTCCAATCACTTCAATCCCAAAATTCTGTCCTCTCACCATTAGAGAGTAATGCTAGGGTCTCAAAGGCAAAGTCCTATGCTTTTGTTCATTCCCCACCAAAATAAGTATGACAAGAAACTCAGTAAAAGGAGACATACAGGAAAAGACAATCCTGCTTCATTCTCTTAGCATAATGACTCTCTTATCACAAGAACTATAAAGGCTTGTCTAGGCAGGGAGACTGATCACAAAAACTGTAAAAATAATTCCAAGGAAAATGCTAATTCCAGATAAAGAGCATATGGGATTTTCCTCATGTAGATTAATCCACTTCACGAGATCATGCCACAATAAGTATGTCCTCAGGCAATGCTGCTCTAGAATAACCACAACACCAACTTCAAATATCTCACCTTATTCCTGAAAAAATTAAGCCCCAAACTCCATGTTACTCTACGTGTAAGCAAACTGGACTTCAATGAGAATTCCAGATTCGGATTTAGTTGTATCTGTCTGCACGATTTCAATTTTAAGGTATAATTACTGAGTGGGGAGGGTAGAGAGCAGACTGACAGGCATTTCAGCTTTGGGATTCTATTTGCCTTTTATTTTCTTGCTTGCTTACTTTAATTTTATTACCAGTGCTTTTGGTTAAAACTTGCAATAATTAAAAAAATTTAAGTAAGGTGTAAAAATCCAAATTAAAACATTGAAAATACATCTGTAATTAAACTAAAAGCAAACCAGAAGGGCGGGAGATCCATTTACATGCAATATTGGGATTTGGCAATCCATTTTGCCATATCAGTGTATACGCAGGCAGCATTTATATGCCACATATAAACTACCCAATACTGTGATTATCATTAGCATAAGATGTAGCTGAAACATTGAAAGTCTGCAGAAAAATCACCTTGTCTGCAAGCTCCTAGAAAATGAATGGCAAATTATCTTCTGTTTCTTCGTAACTTCATTATCCCTTACCACACTCTTTAAATTTTCTCTGGTTTCCATTCACATCCTCCCAATGCCACACAGAGTAAACTTTTGCACAAAAATATTAGTGTAATGCTGCCATGGAATCTCCCAAATCCACCACAAATGCTCTTCACCAAGCATTCCCCAGTCCGCCTTTTCCAGGAGGAAAGCAGGAGCCACAATAAGTCTCTCTAGAAATACTTGATTCTACCATTTTGATGGTAAATGCCCTAAAAAATGTAACTGTCCAAACGTATCAAAGTAACAGCTTACTTAAGCACCTTTTTTAAAAACAGTCCAATAATTTCTCACACTAAAACCTCATCCTCGACCTCAAGGAACCACTTATTTGGAAGCCAGAAGATATCATGCCTATGAAAAAAGCAGTGTATTCACATTGCATGTTTATGAGGCAAATCCTAAGAAGAAACATCAAAGCAATGTATCAAAATGACCAGCTATTTCAAAGAGAGAAATCCATGGCACCCCAACACAGTTTAACAACCTTGTCCCTCAAACCAATATCACCACCTTTTGGAAATCAGCATTTGAAGGGAAAGTGTAAGGAAGAGAACAGACCTTTTAAACATGACAATAAGTAGGACCTATAGAGTCCTTCATACTATCCTTTAAGTGTAATAAGGACCAGCTACCGCCTAAAACTACTGAATTTGTAAGGTACTCTAACATTAGACTTTGCCACCAATTATTTGCATTATACAGACACACAAGTTTTGCACAGTTGGGAAACTTTCTTACACTGGTCAAAATCTGGCCAAGTTGGCCTGTCATCAACTACCCCGGGGCAGAATTTCTTCCACTGGGTCCCACAGGCAGTGCAGAGGGTAAAGTACTCACCGGTATCTGTCTATTCCCTGCCTGTACCGCAAAGCAGTTGAACATGACAGAACATCATATGGCAACTCCATTACAACAATTTCTATTGTACGAGAGTGCTCTGATCCAGATTTCCTGGGTAAAGCGTTCTTGTCAGAATTCCATAACACTCAGCCCATCATGAGTTTCAAGATCAGGACAGTAAATATTGCACAGACTTGCAGGAGAGCATAAGGAGTGTGTACTGCTATGAAAACTGAGGGAGGTACAACCTAAAGTACACACTGATCATCTGAAAATACATATCAATATATATACCATTACCTAAAACTGAAGTCTTTCCTCTTAGTACATATGACTGTGAGATTTAACATCTCATCCATTAAAGTCACTTTTCCATAATTTCATAAATGCTAATCAGCTTACCTTTAGTTGCAGTATCTTCCCCTCCTCATTACCTACATTCATTTTGCCCATCTAATGTTGATCTCCATTTTAAGTATCCTCACACAATGTTAAATCAGTGTGTGACACATCTCTGTAATTCATTTGCAAACAGCAGAGGAACACGATTTAAGAGGAAACAAAAAAAGACCAATGAATTTTATATCAGGATTCAAACTGGTGGCATTTTAAGTTGCTACAAACTCAAAACCATCTATTCTTTTGACTAGAAGCACATAAGAAGCCTTTCTATTACAAAGGTTAATTTAGCAAATCCACAAAAAGATTTGACACTGTAGCAGTAGTGAGGTGCCCCGCACAATCCTTTATAGGGAATTAAAGTCCATAAGTAACTAAAATCTTCTCTTTCAGAATATTGAGGCTAATCTTTAACTGAATCAGTTGACCTAAAACTTCTATATTGGGCCACATGTCTTTCACGAGAAACGGATTATGCATTTGAAAGGATTGTATTCCTACAGTACAGGGACTGCTTCATATCCATATGATGTATATTAGGACTTTCTGTCTTCAATCCAAGTTTATGTGGCCCACGCATTTTCCTTAGACCACTGGTTGATGATCTGTGCAGCAAGATGTTCTGGTACCCCAGAGTTTAATGAAAGGCTGACCATCAAAGCAAACTCACTCCAAGACAGATGAATATTAGCGGCCATTCATTTTAAGCACTACAGTGGTTGTTTCCTTTTGGACTAGACTTGCATCAAGATCAAGTTTAGTATCATGACTCTCAGTTACTTCTCTTAAAACTGGTTTGATCCTTTCAGTTTCCAATGTTCCCTCCTCTGTTACTGCGACCTCACCTTTAAAATATATTTAGGGACCAATGCCCATAAGAATCCAAATATCATTTTTTCATGAACTACATAAATATGAACTTGTCAAGAGGACATTAATACACCACTACCAACTAGAAGAAGCACTCAGTCTTTCTCAGCCAAACCCTCTACAAATAGAGTTAAAAACTAAGTAATTAAATCTGAAACAGATAACTCCATTGATGCAAAATTTTCTGGTATCAATTTCACCTCACCTCACATTCCAGAGTTCAACTGCTTCTACCAAGTCTTCCAGTAGGAGATCATTCCCTCACTGCCTGGCAGTAGTATAAAGCCCACAGAAGCCCTTTATTTAATGAGCTGATCTAGGGTGACGTCCTGTATTGATGAAGATACTAGGGGGGCTCTTCTTGTTCAAATCAACAAAATCTTTGCTAATGGATTCAGCAAGGAAGAAATGTGTTGGTGGTTTTATCTACTTGTGGATTCTACAAGGATTTCTGGGAGATTTGTTTTTATTATTCTCACAAAAATTATGCTTAACCTGGAAAGAAGAAAGCCACCCCCTCCCCATGCTTAAGGTAGGAGGGCATGAATATCTCTGAATCAGCATCAAAAAAATTCATAACTAAGACACCTACCCCTACAGTGAATTTCCTCAGGTAAATACCGTCTCTAGGTTTGTGACAAAAATGCTTCATTCATTTGCATTTCATCACCAGTAATACACTCATTTGTTCCTGAGAGAAATGTCACACAGACTCCTAGAAGTTTCTAGACAATGTGGCCTAATTCTGCATCCATCAATAGGTACCATGAGCACATTTTGGGTCCTGGGTGAGCACAGCAGGCTTTCCCTGCAGGATTTGCCCTTCCCTATATATCTGAACTGTTTCTCTTTTATCACAAGCTCTTCTGAAGGTAGGAAATAGGTGTTGGTAACCTGCAAATGCCACTGGCTAGAAATTGCCAGTGGTTTGTCAGAAAACTCACTGTAGCAAATTGGTAACGTGGGATGTTAACACAAACAGCTCAAGTTTCGGAAAGCTATAAACGACTGAAACCCAAGCCACAAAATAATCAGTGTTTGGCACTTAAATGTGAAAAACAAAGGCATTATCACCCTGCTTTTTCCACACTCCCTACCTGCATCCAGGAAAAAATGCATTATTTCGTTATTAGAAAAGGACTATGTCTTTCTGTGGTGCTTTTTAGGTGGGATGTGATGTATTCCTGCTCAGAAACACCTAGTTGGAAATACAAAAAACACCTCTAGCATGTAGTACACTATTAAACTGCTTTACTCTAATATCTTCAACAAGCAACATACTTTTTAAACAGCAACTGGAATTTAAATACACAAATTTGTTCATTCACAGTGCCATCAGTCAAATTGTTTGTTAAATCATGAGGAAAACCTGCAGCATTTTCTTGGCACTGTATGCCGATGTTGTTGCATTAAAGAAACTCCATTGCATTTTCCTATTCTAAAATTTATAGCCTTAATCCTCATCTCATTTCCTCTTGTTTCAATTAAAAAAAAAAACAATGTCCAGGGAATTCTCCAACATAAAACCCATGTAAGAGAAGTGGAATCAAGATACCACAACCACACTTTTCCCCTTGAGGTAGGAGTCCTCCTATTAAGCAACAGTGCTCCGAGCAAATCCATTACTTTGCTGCTGCCCCCAAGATCCACCACATCCACATATTGAGGAATAAAGACAATCCCCTGGACTACCAACTGTGCAACAATGAAAGTAAGGGAAGCACAGACTAAACTGGTCACATATCAAGTTAAATGGAAAATTAGTCATTTATGGATGAGAGAAAAAGCTTGCAGAAGTCCATCCAGAGGTGAAAAATATCTTCATGATATCTAGGCGACCTTTCTTTTGCAGACTCTTTAGATTTATATCAGAAAACTGAACAGTTGGGGAATGCTGGCAGAAACTCCACAGAGAAGCACAAGATGAGAAACACATACAGATAGAAGAAACAGCCCAAGGACAGACTCGCACTAGAAACATTTGTAGATGTAATAAAGCATTAGCTAGGAAATTCTTCTATATTTCTAGATGTAAATAGACTAACAAGAAGTTTTCCTGCCTTGTTCTCTTTCCCTTGTTTCCTTTCCCTTGTTCTCACCCCTGAAAAGAAACCGCTGTCACAGCAAAACATCTACATCTTTACTGCTGGAAACTATGCTGGCCTGCTTCATCTAGCAGAGTTTTATCCCTGTGGCGCAGCGATAAGCAAGCAATGGCAGCACAGAGACTGACGTGACATTCTTGGAGAAAGCTACTCCGTATTACTGCCCCATAGAATCTGTCCAGTTCTCCTCATGCTTTACTTCCTCTGTACCCCCTGTGCTGAGTGAGCACCTTCCTAAATCCCAGAAGCAAGTACACACCTACAGAAGACTGGGAGGTTGGCACTGCAGAGCACTGATTGAGGTCAGTGACCGTAAGTACCTTGCATTTACTGTGCTACTTTCAGAGGGCACAGTCACAACCACATACTTTATTTGCACATGAAAAGAGGTGCAGGTTGCTCTTCTTTGCACATAAATGACATAATAGAGCATAATTAGTTCCCAATGATTTACAGTTCCATTTTATAACTCCACAACCAGCGAGCCACTCAGTTTGTGCATGCAGATGTGATAGCTCCAGATATGCCAGGAGATGCATGGAGTGACTAGTAGCCATTACAAGATTGTCACCCAGCTTGTTGGTCTGGGCTATCTGAAGTACACGGTTTCACATGCAGCTTAAAGCAACAGAAGATGATGATGTTACAGAAAGGCCTGGTGCCGGTGCCCTTTGCCCTCTCTTCCCAGGACACCATCCCATCTCTTTCCCTGAAATGGTTTTCAAACATGATTACACAATCAATGAGAAGAGCAAGCCCATTCACCTGGAAACCATACCTTGGAAACAAAGAATACAGAGGGCCTGTTTCCAGTTGAATGGGCTGCAGGACTATTGCTGCCACGAAAAGACAGCATGGTCCACAAGCAATGCAGGGAGGTGGGACAGTGCTTTCAGCTGCTGGAGACCTTCCAGCAGTTTGTGCCACCAACGAATGCATTTCTTGCATTCTTTTAGGGTATTTAGGAACCAATTCATTTTCTTCTCCATCCTGAAACAAGACCAGGACTTATTGTTCAATAAAATTATCCCTTATGCACAATTCATGCTGGGCCATTCAAATAATTTCATCCCAAAACAGATTACTGGTTTGCTTTATTTTATTATCAAACAAAAATGAAATCACCTCCTGATGATAAAGTGAAGAAACCTGGGGCTTCTCTCCTAAATGAAAGCTAGTTCAAAGCCATGCTGTTTCCCTAAGTTAAAATGCCATAATGGAGATGTTTTCTGTATGTTTCTAATTCTGCTATTAAACAGCCAGGGCATCACGCTCCCCACTCACAAGACGAATAAAGAACACTGTCTTCTCAGTGGTATGAACAGGCTTTGCTAATGTTTAAGTAAGAGTTTTTGGATTGTCAGATGTGAGGGATTACCTATATAAATTGATAATTATTTAAATAATTTGAACTTAAAAAACCCCGTCTTGATGAAGATTATTTTAAAGGGCATTTATTTCCCAAGCTCCCCACTGAGTTCAAACAGGCTTAAGTCAAAGTCAGTTACAGGTACCAATACCTGGGCAGAGGCATCCTATAACTTCCAGAAAATACGGGGGACCAACGACACCTTCCAAACAAATCAAGTGAAAATTTACATTGTTTTAACAACAGCAACTTTCTATATATTGTCCCAAATTGTTCCTCTATAAAGCCTGGGGAGTAAAATCACACTATACATAACAAACACATTTAATGTAACTGTCTACCAAACCTACCTGTAAACTAACAAGTCACTTGTTCATAGCTTCCACCATCATTTGTGTATCATCAGTCAATAAACCTTTCAATTAATTCTTTTTCCACTTTGCTTTATAATTCAAACATCTATATATTTCTATTCTAGTCACATGTCTCTCAGGGAAGTAGAGCAATAGGATTTTCCATTGTCTAAGCTCTGAGCCCTGCTTTAGGACAATTAAGGGAATTTACAATTGTAATGCATTCCTGTACCTTGCCTCAGAGAAACGACCTTCGTTATTTAAATGTCTATAAAAGAGCACACCAGGCTCCAAAACATCATAACAGAAGAGGCAGAAAAGCTTGAAGGAACCAAATCAAATTCCTCTGCCTTAAAGTCCTCTCCAACACAGAAATGAGGAATCCATTCCCCTCAACCTAAAGACATAATAAATCTTTCATCCTTTACAGAAAAAAAAGTCCCTTAACTGCATTTCTTAATATAGCCCACAACCAGGCCTTCTTAAACATAATGCTCTAGATCCACAGCCGATTTCCCACTTAGTGGTCATGGGACGGAGTATTCATAATTTAGATGGAAAGCTTAGCCCATACTCGCAGCGAGCCTTGTAGCATTCAATCTACCTAATTTTATACAGCTAAAAGTTTGGCATTTAACTTAAATTCATTGTTTAGGTCCTATTTATTACCAATTGAGAGAAACAGGCACACCTAAGAGGTTATTAATTCTACCTTTTTTGCATTCCTATTCTGGGAAGAGATAAATAACCCTCTGGAAGCGCATCTTTGTATTAAATACAGGGCGAGCTGAGAACAATTACCATATCTCCTGGCCAGGCAATGTTTCTCTATACACAACATGGGTTTTATGTACACAGAACTCCTACCACCACATAACAGGAGACTGAAGTTCTTGCCTGTGGACACAGTATCTATGGCCCTTCTTGAAACATGCATTCCTCCATTAGTACAGAGGAGTAGAACAGGAGCCAGTAGCACTGTGGGCACACCTCCTCATTCCTACAAATATTGATTACACCTCCCCACCACACTGTGAGGATGAACAGGTTTTGTGTCAACCCCCTCTAAGTTCATGCTTTTTACAGGTATGACCAGGCAGAGCTGAAGTACATAAGCAACATACCAATGTAACCTGAGCCAATAACAGTCCCCAGTCCCAGGTTAACTACTAGATGCTCTTCTTGCTAGAGGAATATCTCATAATGATTGAGATATTACCACTGTGATATATTCCCACTGTAACAGCTGTTCTGTGCCTTTCCTTGTATTCACCTGTAAAGTGCAGCTTTGTTTAGCCAGTCCTGCAGCAAGGTTACAGCCTCCTACTGAATTTTACAGGATGAAGATGAATATATATGGGTCCTGCCCATTAATTATAATTGGATACATCCATGGCAAGATACCGTTCTTGTCCATTTCACTAGTGAAGGTTTCTGCCTGAGAGAGTTAAAGCTGTTTATCTTCCATACGCATGCACATGAAGCCATATGCCTGCAGCTGAGGTTAAGGGAAGACAATTAAATAGGTCAATGAACGAAAGTAACCCTCAAACATGAATGCAAATAAATCTATAGTTGCAGCAAGACCTGATGGCTTCAGAAGCAGTATTTACACGCTGAAGCATTTGAAGATCTGGGGCATACTTTGTACTTTGCCTGCACAGAAAATAGATACCCTAGTTTATCTTCAGCCCTTAAGAAACATGAAAGGGAAAAGAAAAAAACATGTATGAATGATGCACAGCTTCATCTTCCTTCTGAATCTAGTGGAAATGTCTTTTCAGAGCAATATCTACAGCCTAATCCTTGTCTGATAATTGCTTTTTACTGCATTTTATTAATTGCCTTTGTTTCTATTACTTAAGCACACAAGAAAGGTCTTTCCTGACAAAAGAAAAGCCAGCACAATTTGAAATGAAAGGCTGACACATTCCATCAAATGACAAAGTGAAGTCACGAGCCTGATACATACATTTAGAGATGAAAGCTGTTTACGCATGCCAGTCAGGCAGAAAGCAATTTCACATAATTGCAGTACCTTTATACCTCAAAGTACAAATATTATTATTCACAATCTTACAAACAGATAAAACCAGAATCCTTCCAAACATCCCTTCCCTTTTGAAAAAAATCTTCCAGTAGGAGATATTCCAAAATAGCCCAGCAGCTGTCATGAACAGAACAGCCCCATCTGCCCTCATTTCGAAGTGCAGACCCAGCTGGGTCACTCTGCAACAAGGGAGACAGAAACCCTTCCTTCCTCAGAGAAGACTACCTTGGTTCTCTTGTGTTGATGTTCATCATCATATTTTTTACTGTTGCTCTATCCCTTCCTCCTCCCAGCTTCTCCTCACTGCAGCCACAGTACAAAAAAATAGGAAGGGAAAAAAGCAAAAGTAAAACTGTCTCTCTCCTCCTATCTGCTTGTGTAAGGGCTAGAGAAGAAGACCCTGGTGCTTTCCAAAGTTACACCAAAAAAGCTAAAATCTAAAACTTCTAAGTACAGCTTTATCACAAACTCTAGGTTAAACTGTCATGTGATGAAATATCTGCTGCAAACTGTATAGGGAAAGAACCCAAAAATTTTCCCAGACTCTCAAGAATAAGAATTGTTTAAAACACAGACTTCTGAAATTATTTACAAGCTCAAAAGACAACATTCCCTTGCAGACATAAGAGCCACATTTCTTGGATTTTGAAAAACATTTTCAGTCCTGGTCACTGCAATTTAAAAGCTGCACCATTGATTGATCTTCAAAAAAAAAAAAAAATCAACAAGTCAGCTTTAATAATTCAAGCATTACATTAGTCTCCAAACAAAGAACAGGTTTTCACAGCAGTCTTGCTCAACTGCAACACAATGAAAGTTTGTTGCAGGAAATTTCTCTGAAGAACCGCCAAGCTCCCTGCCATTCAAACTTCTGAACAATTCCTACACATCCTTCTCCTACACCTTCCCACCTTCTCAAACCAATTCTGCACTGCAAAACACAGTAAGTACTTTCCTGACATTCCCACTGCTCCCATGCCATCCTCTACCACAAGCAGGCTGAGGAATGCTTGGAGCCAGGATGAAACACACTTTAGAGGCAAATATCAGAGCTGTTTTTAAAAGTGGAATTTTAACTCACGTATGGGGTGTTTAATTCTACTATATACACCCAGGACAAGAGACAAGAACAGAAACTTCAGCAATTGGCCTCCAAAACTGGAAGAGCTCATTGAATGAGAATCGTTGTGTTCAGAGGCCCTAAAGCTGAAGAAGGTTGTTACAGTAGAGGGACATTCCTGTGGCCAGCCATACAGACGGCTGGTACATGTGTCCTGCGAGACTTTTATTTCAGAAATAGCCATACTGACTTTGTTCATTTCTCCTCAATGCGCTCAGAAAAAAGAACCACAGGATAATATATTTACTTTATACTAGCACTAATCTAATCATAGACATAACCTATAATCCTGAACGCAAAAAAGAAAGGGAAACCTGGAGTAAATGCGGAAATAAACCTTAGACTACCTCCAGTTCTTGCATTTCACTTAGAACTGTGCTTTTATCATTCTTCTTGAATATTTACACTAACGAAGTTGCCCAAATTAAAATACTTTTTGTTGTCAGCAAAAAAAAATCCTCTAAACAACATTGAACTAATTATCGCCTTCTGTAGCATGTCAGTGCTGAATATGTTACAAACAAAACCCAACTGCACAGGGCGTTGCTACTTTGGAATGAAAATAAGTTCGAATGAATGCCTTTCAGCAGTCTGATTTCTGCTTTTTGTGCAACTCAAAACTGGAGAAGTTGGCATCCTTGTGGGGACATATATCCTTTCAGTTTCCATAAACTACTAAATTTCCATCTGTTTTAAAAAGCTCCAGTTGACCTATATTTATATTATGAATTAGTTGAAGCTTATAAAGCCGTATGAACAAAGCTTGACTCTTGCTGCTAACCACATATCCTCAGTAATTAAATGTTTCATCAATAATATGTCCCTTGTAAACATGAGATCTTTCAGAGGAAAACTCCAGCATTTGACACAGAAAAGAGAAATACTCCTTTGACATTTGCACTTAGATTGCAGTATAAATATCATCAAATTTATTAACTTTTGCATATTAAGACAATTCAAATGTATACATTAAAATTACTTGAAGTTACAAAAAAGGCTAATGAATTTGAATTCACAATTTCAGGACATGCCAAAATAAGGCATCAGAATAACTTGGCACTTTGGAAACCCTGTCTTTTCTAAATTATCTACAAAAGGACTGGTACATCAAGTTGGGAAGCAATAACTCATTTTGTAAAAGCATGATTTCCAACTCAACTTTCTGTTTTGTTCTTATTCTGAGGTAGATGGCAAACCCAACTTTGAGGTTTCGTGGTAGGGTTTTTTTGTTGCTTTTTACAAACCATTAGCAAGCCCAGAAGACAGTGGAGCGCACTGAGGTAAGGGTGAACCAAGTCTAAGTCCTTGAGTAATATCAAAAAATGCTAAATCAGGTCTTTTAAACTTACAGGTGCCCTGGTAATCAGCCAGATTGGGCTTTCTCTCTTCCTAACTAGAAAGTTCTTGACCTGAAGACTCCCTATGAAAATGTAGTCAGAACAAATATAGTGAAGAAACAACATATTTCTACTCCGATGCAATGCTTCTTTCCAACAAAAAGAGGATATAGAAAATTTCCAGAGGGATTTTTATTATTGGCTCATCACGAGACCTACTGTGTTAACAGTCCTTTTACTTCACATCTCTGCATTGTTTCACCTCAGAAAATCCTGTAACTTTTTTTGACACTTTTTATCCTTCTTAATAATTAGGTATTCAATTGTTCAAGGAAAAGGCAAAGGATAAGTTATGCACAGACTCAGGATGAATGTTGGCTGATCCAACCAGTCTATCAGGACAGGAAAAAACTGGTAGTGAACGCAGTTGCTTCCTCCTCAAATTGGAAGCTCATCAAAAGAAACTGGTTATGTTAATGGCCTGAAGACTCATGTGCATCAGTAATAAAGAAGGCACATAGAAACAGTGTGTTAGTCTTCTGACAGCCTTTTAATTACCTGTTCCTGTAAAGTATATCACAAAATAAAACTGTTTTTCAAAGTCAAGACAACATGTTTCCATTTTTTCCTGACCACCAACTAAACCGACAATGATATTTCAGAAAATCACCAGCTGGATATATTACCATAAAATTAAGCTTGACTTGTGTCTTGAAGTTTCCTTATTCTCTTACTGTATGACTTCTATATAACTGGTCTAACTATGTTTAACATGCTTCTGCAAGTCATTTCTCCATGCTACTATTAACACACCAGTACAAAGAAAACATGCAACAAAGAAAAAGGCAGTAAGAGTTCATGCTGCTTACATGTTTTTCCTTAATTACTATCACTTTAAATGAAATAATGAAGAGACACAGAACAATATCCATACCACCACAAAGCATATGCTTTGACCCTACAAATGACAGGCACTTTCTGTTCTCAGTTTCCTTATAGAAACACAGCACCACTAAAATCAATACAGCACGACAGGTTTATGCTAGTTCACTAGTGACACAGGCTGGGAAATTAAAACTGCGGCTTCACGACAATCTAGACACAGTAATATTGCAGTATTTAAATATCAGCAGGTGGAAACCTCTGCGTAGGAATACTGGTATATCAGGAACTCAAAATCTCAGGGCAGGTTTTGTTTTAACTAGCTGCAAACATCTACAAGGTAAATACTTGCACGTAAGCTATTCTACTGGGTCTGGCTGGGCTGGAGTTATTGTTGGGCTTCAGTTAATGACTTCCCAACTAAGGACAGAGCTTCACTGACATAGAAAGAACATACAGTATGTAAACAATCACAGTCACAATAACATCCTTTTGAAAGTGGTCTTATCTATGCCCTATTTTCATTCAATAAAGCCCCTGAACAACAGCAATGACCTTCTGAAGAAGCAAGGGAAGGTAATAGACCTGGAAATCAAGGTAAAAGTGATAAAGCAGCATGAGGTAGGAAAAAGTAGTATTAAAACTGGCCATGATCTAAGTCTGGCACATTCAGCAAGAAATTATGCAGTGTAATACAGTACAGTGGTGTATTAAATTCCCTCCCTGGAAGTGTTCAAGGCCAGGCTGGATGGGGCCCTGAGCAGCCTGGTCTAGCGGGAGGTGTCCCTGCCCATGGCAGGGGGTTTGGAACTGGATGAGCTTTGAAGTTCTTTCCAACCTGAACCATTCTATGATTTTATGAATCTAAATTTATAGAAATTATTTTGAAGGCATCCTCTATTGCGATAGCATTGGATTGTCTTAAACCACTCCTCTGCCTAGCTCCATAAGACAAGAGAAGAAAGAAAACTTCAGCTCCATAATGCAGCTCGTAAGTACATTACAGTATTTTTATTGATATAATATCACAGTATTAATATTTTTATTAGTGTATTGCTGTATTTCAATAGATGTTAATTTATGTGATATATGTATTATGCTATGCTAGGGCTCATTACTTGTATAATTTAAAATCTCACTGTGAGATGAGCAGCTTCATAACACACAGCGATGAAGCGATTGCAGTCTGCTGGGCTACAGGCAGTCCTATGGGCAGTGCACTTGGTGCCATATGGACAATGCACAAGTTCAGTTTTCATGCCATTTCTTCAAAATATATGTGGCAAAACAAGGGAAAGTAATTACAGCTGTAGCGTGTGTGCAAATGGAAAAATACGCACATTTCTAATATTGTTAGTTTTCATTTCAGAGCCAGCTAAATGCTTTTGACCATTATGTCCAAGTGGAGAATGCCCATCTGTGCCTTTCTTGTCTTTGTGCCAACAGGTGAAATTACATTACGTCGACATGGGCTGCAACAATTCGGGTAACAGCAAAAGTACTGAACACCTCTCTGTTATCATATCTCAACATTTTTAAAATACTACAATTTAAAAAATTTTTGTATGTATGCGTTAACACTGAATCCCCACTCCACTACCAACAAAGACCTGAGTGAAACCCAACAAACTGCTCTTGCAGTTTGTGCTATATGCAACTCACCCAACAGGTGAGTTTCCACTTCTGTATTTGGAATATTTGTAAGAGCTCTTTGGTATTTTATACTTGATATTACTGCTAGCACAGTAGCCTCCACATGGCCTGGTCAGTCTTATGCTCCCATGTTGACTAAGTTGACTAACAAGTCATTAAAAATCAAATGTTAAGATCATGATTCTGGAGCAGGGAAAGAATCTTGATCTACTCTATTATTCTTTCTCACACTCTCGATTTTTATGTTGATGGTAAAACTATCCCAACACATTGAATGGGTTTGCTACAGGGTGTTTTCCTACAGCAATCCAAAGCAATGCTCTGAGATTCTAATATATCAGAAAAGCAAAAGGTCACATCAGTATTAGTTTCAGAGAGTGGTAAATTCAAAACGATTTAATCAAACCCACATTTTGGCTTTGCCCAGAAAAATCCCACTATCTGTTATGTCAGAAGAATGGCTGGGGAAACTGCAAAAGATGTGCTCCTCTAGAGGGATGTTTGCTAAACCTAAACCAGAAAGTCATTCTGCAACTGATGCAGAACCAAAAACAGAGAATCGGCCATGAGTGCCAATGTATAAACCCCCCAAGAATTAAACCTATTGATTGTGCAGCAAATACCCCAACTGTGGTACCTACACAGGCTGAAACTATCTTGACCATTTTCTGCAGTAAGGCATAGTAACTACTGGGTGACAAGAGTACTTGTTCAAGTGAAGGACCCTTCCTGACAACCAGGAAGAATTCCCTGCTCCCTCCCATTTCGTCTCCATTTATTTATCTGAATCATGGTTCCAATTCCCTGACAAAAGCTACCTGTACTTGTAATAAAACAGCATGGGTGACTCGAAACCAGCAGACCCTCTTCTCAGGGTCTGACCCACCGGAATTCCAGCAAAGCTATTTTGTCTCAGCCCCAGGAGCCCGGGGACAGTAAAGACAAGGGTCACTCACTGGGATCAGACAAGGTCAGTGGTTCAGGGTGCAGAGGTCTCGTTAAAGGCAATGCACATAAGGAAAACATGCAACTGCCTTTCAGAGGTTTACACCTGTCACTTTTTTCATCTTGCAAAGCCGCAAAGAAAATGGTGTAGGTGGACGGCTGAAGATTGCTCTTCTCAAAGGCTTCCTCCTGAAATGGGTGCCTACGCTCTAATACTGACTAAGCTGCAGGGCTTTGCTTCTGATCTAATTAGATAATGATACTGCGATACAAAAGGAGAGGTTAATCTTGACTACATCTTCAATCTGCTTTCCTTGTGTACAGTTGTAAACACACTGGAAGCATTTGGAGCCACTTCTTCCTACATGTTTTAGTGTCAGTACTTGCACAGAAGGTTACAAGTGTGGATAATGAGGGGAGCTAGTGAAGAAGAGACAGGAGAGACAACCTTCTAAAATGCATTGGGCAATTCATTTAAATCTGGAGGTGCATTAATTCCAGTGTGGCTAGCAAAAAAGACGATGACAACAACACAGCTCTTGCCACCTATCCCACTGCCCTCATCCCTGTGAAGAAAAGACCATAGAGCATTCCTGCTCATATCTCTGAAATGAGTCAGGTGGAAGGGGTACACTGTGGACCTTCTCAAGGTGGACCTCAATCAGACAATATCCTCACCAGCCCTTTCCCTTCCCCACATCAGAGGTGCTCAGGGAAGGCAAATGTAGCCACAAGGAAATGCAGACACCCATCATGTGCACAGAACTGTTTCTGGGAGATGCTCCCCCCATTTGCAGAACTTGGGCGCTGTTATTTGCCTTCCCTGGTGCTGTCAAGGGACATTTCTAGCCCCAAAGATAAGTAGCCAGAAGAACATCTCTACCATATGCCTATTCTTTGAACCATTCTCAGTGGCTCTTGCAAATCGAAGCCCATGTTCCCATTAGTTTACACAAAATCTTGATATTTTGCTTCTGTATGGCAGGATACATACCTCTAGTTTTCTATGACCAGTAAACCACTATTCAAACAGAAGTAGCACGTAAGCATAACCTCCTCTACACCCAGCAAGAAAGTGAGTTGCAATAATGCTCAGCAAATAAAGAAGGAAATTCAGAAAATTACATCAGCAGTCATAACAGGCAAAACTGCCAAAACGTGTATGAATTGGACCCACCATTGATACATGAGAGTGCCAACTCTCCTTTCTTACAACTAAAGAAAACAAGAACAAAGCACAGGAAATCTGATTACGAGAGAAATGACTGAGGGCAGAAAATCGCTCAACTTACGTAATTCAAGAAGTCTCTACTGAAAAGCATCAGCAAAATACTGTCTTTTCTTTGTACCATTCTTTCACCACTGGGATTCAGGTGGACAAAATAACTTCTATTTTTCAGTCATTTTTCCTGCTATTTTAGCTTGTTATCCTGTTAATCCAGTAGCAACAGACTTGAACCACTTTTCAGCAACCAATATTCTTTTGCTTTTCATTTTTTTAAAAAAGCAGGTTGTTACTTCTTTTCTATAATTATATCATCTTGTCACTACAAAGGAGGAGGAATATACACCTCTATAAAAATGTTACCTTCAAAATATTTGTTACAGTGATACACAGCTTTTGCACATAAACAAATATACCTAAGCGTATGGGTATACATGCATATATGCATACATAGATGAAAAATACAGTATGTGTTTATATATACACTCACACACTTGTATATCCACATATCTGTATAAATATATTAGATGTATCTGTATATATACATATTTACTTATATTTATAAAGACAATACACATAAAATATACTCATCAATTGCTAAAATGACAGTTTAGAACTCTTGGTAAGAGGCAGTACATTACTCCTGGCAGTCTGAAAGGGTCGCTTTTGATGTTCTGAGACATGCCTACACTGAATGATGTCTGCTGACACATTTCTACCACATATAAACATGCCTTGCACTCTCATTTGTAATGCTCAACATCTGGACAGGAATTGGAATCCAAGTCAGGACAAGTTTTCTTAGGTTACAATTGTGAATGATGACAGGGAGTCAGCAAAAGACAGCCTTTGCTTTATTAGCCTGGTTGTTCAGAAGTCTAGTATGGTCCAAACAGCATAATGGTTGAAATTCAACACTGACATTTCTCATGAACTGCACTGTATTTTTCTGGACTCAGTTTCAACACTAAACCATTCTAATTAATGAAAAAGTGTATTTTAGATATTAGGCTATACTCTTCCTTCAGCAAGCTTTATTAATTTCAGTTAATTTTTGTCAGGGATGAATTTGGTCCAAAATGTTCCATCATAAAACAATATTCCTGGCAGACTGTTGGTACTTGTTTCTTGGGTAAATTCTATCCATTATGCTATTGAGGTGATTTCAAGGCTCATTTGGCCCTGTACTTTTAAAGCAGTAGAGTATGAACATCTCAGATGAGTTGTAGGTCAGCTTTGAAGTCAGTTTTACTCATTGCTGAAGTCTGTGACTCTGCCCCAACTCACTCTGCTTGGGAAATTCATTTTTACTACCTGTCCATAAGAATAAAATGCTGAGTGTTAAAAAGTCACAGCTATGCCCTGTATGGGAAAGTCTGCTTTATTTTTATTTATTTGGTTTTATAATGTGTACATAGCATATTTATAGTATATGGGATTCAGGAGACTAATGCTAATACTTCCATTTGGAGATTAAAGTGTAAAAAAGTGCCATGCATACTCTGAATTTCTATCTTTCTTTTGGTGTCCCCAGTTTTCACACTATTACTGGAAGAAAACCAATCCTTTTCTGTGAACATCTAGTCTTACAGTAATCCCAGGACTCATGGGCTTGTGACTACTTCAGGTAAAGTATTTCTCCTTCAGGTTTACATCGTCTTTCTTCCAGGCAAAAAAATCAAATGTTGAACCTTCCTCAGGAACGTTTGTCAATCTTCTTTGACTGTTTTTGACATAGCAGCTTGCACACACAGCCAAAAGTCAGCCTTTAAGACAGGAAAACTTGATTTATTACAACCACAAGTGGCAGCAACTCAATTCCCTGCTTGCAGTTACTCACAACTTTCCTGAGATTTTCACATCTGAGGGTAAAAAAGTACCAGGCTGTCTTTGCTTCCACCCTCTGTAGGGTTCTGTTTCACCATAGGTCTCCACTTGAGTACCACTCCAATGATGACTTACATCACGGGGAAACCTTCCACGGGCTTTAACAAGTGACTGGCCAGCCACATTATTTATCTTTTAAATAGAAAGCTTATAAAAATCAAGTCAACCAAGAAGGTCTAAAAATGGTCTTTGCTTAGTTACCTGATAAAAGATCAGTCACACTGAGCACAGAGACCAATTCAAAGCTCATGGCATCAACCCTACTAACCTACCCAGTGCAAAAATAGCCCCTTGAATCAGCCACTCCAAAGACACTCACAGGAAAAGGACAGGAGCACTGTTCCTGGAAGAAAGCCCACCAAAATGTGTCAACAAGAAAACCCTCTCCCTGGAATGCCATGCAAATGAGGGATCTGCTGGGGAATAGACTTACCATGTCATGCAGGGGGAACATAAGTTCGGGATGGTGTAAAACCAGCCATGGAGTGGCTATGGGCGCGATGGAAAGGCAGAAATACTTATCACAGGATGCTCAGAGGAATTGTCAAAGGCAGGGAGAGGGATGGATGAAAGTCTGGACTGAGGAGGAAGAAGCCTGACAAAGTAGATGGAAAAGTGGATTAAAGCTAGTCAGTACATCTAATTGACTGAGCCTTGGCCCTGGCCACCACAGCCCAACCTCTAGTCCTGCTCAACACTATTCCCACCTATCTACTGTGTGAATACACTTTCTACCGTGAGGCCATGTACATGAATGCTAGCAAATACCACAATGGAATAAGTTTGCATATCTGATGCTGGAGTGAGAGGTTGCAAACCTGAGGGTTTGTAGGTCCAGGCTCCAACAACTGAAGACGACCAGAGCCTGGACCAGTGATTGGATTGACAGAGTGTCCAAACCCCATTGGTGGAGAGACCTGCCTTTTGTGTTTGTACAGCCCACAAGCAGGCATTGGAGAGGAATGGCAGCAAACCCTTGGCAGCGGCCAGGTTCGCACAAGTGCCATCTGTATCTAGGTGTGTGCTGTAAAGGCGCATCCATCCTTACTGGTCCATATGGCTGGCTGAGTGTATCACGTGTACCTATTAGGAATACATGCACTGCCTGATTACTAACTGGACCTGTAAATACAGAACTGAGGCTGCCAAGGCCAAGTACCAATTGGGTTGGAGCAGGACTAATGCCCTTGGGTCGTGAAGCCCCACCGTGTCTGGCTACTGCCAATGGTCTTGTTTTACAATCATCACAATTAGAAGCTCTTGCAAATTTGTTGTGAAGAACCAACAGTTCTGATTACAATACAGGTATGACCCGACTTGTTTTCAGAAAGGTCTCCAATCCAGCATCCGCATGCTTAGTATTTATTTACCATGAATTTACTCCTCTGGGGCAAATTCTCTTTCAAGTAACTCTCCAAGACACAGGGTCAAAACCAAAACCCAAGACAGTAACTTTTCATGGCCACTTCTGGACAGATGCAACACTCTGGATTCTTCCTTGTCTTTTGGACTCTCCCATTTCTCTGGTGGCAGCAGCTCTTCAAGTGGAAAAGGAAGAGGAACTCAACCCCAGACAGCCACCCACAGGCTACAGCTTTATGAGCCTCAGTTATTTTGGGTAGTCAGGCCTCAATATTCATATTCAGTAAGCTGGCTGAAGTTTGTGGCTGTATGACCCTGAAAAAATAACTGCCCTTACTCATATATCTAAAACTTACCTTCAGTCCACTTCTTTTTAACTGTGTACTCACCAATTCTAGCACTCTCATGCTGGTGCTATTAGTGACATATTTAATTTCTGAAGCACTTGAGGTAGTAACTGGATCATGACTAAGAAAACTACACTAGCCATGGTCTGTTGCTGCAGCCTCATCCACCTGAACACTTCCACAAGCACAAAACAGAGGCAACAGGGCAGAATTTAGCTCCATTGCTCAAGAAGCATATTCAAACCTTCAGACTTTTTTTTCCTTCGCATTTCATATGAGCTAGGTGTATCACTTCATTTGAAATTCCCTTCTTCTCCTGTGTGGCATAAAGGCCAAGCCTCTGAAGATGAGAAACACACAGAGTAGAGGACTCATTCTTATTTGCCCAAGAACCCCACCACTGCACGTTCCATCTTCTCTCTCCTGTAGCAGATGTACTGCAATTATAAGCAACATTTGTTATTATTCTAAACATGCAAAGCAGGAAGAAATATGATTCTTACACAAGAGATGTAGGCTGTAGATACTAGATGAGAGGCAGATGGTAAATTATCTCGTAAAGCCAAGGTCTCTGCCATTTATTTTTCTTTGGAACAGATATGTAACAAAACCCAAAGAAACAAACAAGTGGTTAACTCAGTTTGACTATTATGTAATTCCACTTACTTCTTTCTGATAAGAATTTAGACAGCTTCATCTCTATGCTCTCTGAAGAGAATTAGTCTTCAGAGCGCATCTGTTTCCCCCCTGAAATCGGCAAAGTCTAAATGAATTGGAAATGAGAATACAAGCCTAACAGCAACAATGAAGTCCAATTGGGAAATGCAATTACAAAGATTCCTGCAGCGTGACTCAAGATGTATTGCCACATAAGTCTCCAGCCACACCGTTTCCTAGACAGACTTATTTTGTCTTCATTCGAGAGACACGCAGCACTAGTCCTTCTGTATTTTATACTACTACTTACACGCTGTATCGAATATTCGTTCTGAAATCTTTTGTAAAGAGCAAAGTATCCAAAGGCCAAATTAAACTCAAAGGTCTGCAATACAGCACATAATTCACAAGAGTGTCATTTTCAAACATCTGAATCTTCAACAATGGGATATTTTAGCAGGCCTATGGATCATTATTCCAGGAAGAAATTAAATACATAGTAACATCTACCTGAAGGAAGCTATTGAGATTCAAATATTTATTGACAACAACTGCTTGGCTTTCTATGTATGTGCTGATACCCTCTTCCGTTGTACTTAACATGTTGCTTTGGGGATGAACAAGTTAAAAGATTGGTTGATGGTATATTTTATTATACCAGAACTTCTTTCCATACATTTGAAGCTGGTTAAGAAGTGACTATATTTGGATGGATTTGGGGACCCTCAGCCTTTCCATTTCCCAATAAACACAGGCTTTGATATCAAGAAGATGCCCACTACAGCTTGGTCATGGGCTTGATGAGGACTCTGCCGGTCCTAGGCACTAAACCTGTGCTTGTCAATTACCTTCATACTAGAGAACTAGGTTTTCCACATGATGCAGTCTAAGTAAGGGCTGGTAGTTTTGCCATTCTGTGTACCCATGGTGTTAAACAGAAATTGCCAGCTTCTAGGCTTAAAGTCGGCACAGGTGGCAGGCAGTCTGAACATCTCAGCTTGTTACTGACCCAATGATTTTTATAGAGGAAAAAAACATATCTTGTGCATAAGTCTCTGATACAAGATATGGTAACAAACTACATGTGGTGTCTTTTGAAAGTACATGCTAAACCAAAGTGGCCCATTTTATCATCTTACACAGATGTCATGTTTCAACAAGGTCTTTTATTCAAGTAATTAAATAAATTAATCTTACAAACAGGAATATGGTTAGTTCTCAAATAAAGAAGAAAGCAAATAAAGCAACAGGGAACAAAAGACTATGAGTCAGATGTCAACCAATGAAGAAAACTTACCCCTGAATCTCAGGCAATCTTTATCAAGCTGTGTGCTGTTCACCTGTCTCCTAAATGGTTTGAAAAAGTAGGCAAATAGCAAGGTGACAGTATGAACACCAAAAGCCTGATTAGGTTCAGGGAGTAAGTGAATTTTACAGAAGAAAAACCCATTCAGGGCTAGAAAACACAAAGATACCACAACTAGTTCATGAATCTCTGAGCTGCAAGCTGCAAGAACCCAGGGAAACACTACTACGTGCTTGCCTGCACTTCAACTCTTACTCAAGCACTCAACACTACCTGCTGTCAGAGAGGGGGTCGGGCCAGGTGGACCTTCTCTGACTTCATATAACGGCACGCCAACCTGAATTCCCAGCTTACTTTCATCATTATGGTAGACATATATCCCTATGCACCTCAGAGGGGGTGCAAGTTTCAGAGGTTCTGGGGAGAGAGTTAATGCATTCCAGCTGTACCGCAAGGACATGCATCTTAAGACTCAACACCCATCCTTCAGTTTGCAATGCTTTAATTTTAACTCCAAATCGGTTCATTTCTGTGTGCTAAATTATCATGTAAATTTTGCTGGGATTCTCATTGCCTGTTGTCTGGAGCAAGTCTTGAGATGTACATTTTAAACAGTAAGACCAAAGCCTGTTTTCTGATAGAGGAACAAAGGTACTCATCAGTTTAATGGGTGAATTATAATACTGTGAATTATAACACAGTCAAGTAGTCCTTGTGAAGGTTGGCCACACTTTGAGCAGTATCATGTTCCCTGAACTCTGTCTTCCTGAACCCAGCCAGTTTACCTACAAGAACAATGCTACAAGGAAATGTGAAGCAATTCATTTCTTGGAGAATACAGAGCTGAACTCTGAGATACTAAATCCCCTAAGAATAAAAGACCTGCTTTTGTAAGCAGGTAAATTTAGACTCCATAGGCTTCAATAAAGCACTTTCCAAAATGGCTTGTAAATACAGAAGTAAAAATGGACTAAAACAGCATTTTTACTCCTGAGCTAGCTTTCTGGTTGTTCTCCTTTTACTAAAGTTATTGGAGAACACTGTTCAACCACCTGATGGCCAAAGCCTTCAATTGCAAAATGACTCTTACCTCATCTTCCTTCAGACTTTGCACAGAATTCTACTTGGAAATGTGAAAAAAGTACACCCATATGATGTTGCATGCTATCTCTACCTCCTCAACACCTTGACAAAGAGATGACTGTGTATGGGCAGAGGACAGCAAAGCATTTCATCAAATCCCACTCAGTGTACAAAGAATTGTAGTGGAGGGCTCTCAGGGTGAGTTACAGCCAGCCCCCAACACATGCTTACTGTGAGATGGAAGCAGCAGAGACCACAGCTCAAACTCCTGACAGCTCATCACCACCACTGCCATCACCCGGCACATAGATTCTGAAATGCTTTTAACTAGCATCTCTCCAAAACTTCCTTCCTCAGCCACAAGTTTTCACAACAGCGACTAATGAAGTTTATTGTATTCAGACATTAGCTAGAAAGAAAAACAGTCAGGTCGATATAATGTTTAGTTTTACCAAACAATATAGCAACGAGAAAGAAGAAAAATACGTTCTATTCACACAAAGGCTCAGTGGCCAAAAGTCACTGAGCGAAACTCAGACACAAATCTGAGGTGCAAACCTCCTCCAAACAAATCTGCAGGTGCAAACCTCCTCCCTGAGACAAAACCACAACAATAACGACAGGTTCCACTTGGAGAAAAATATCTAATGCTGAAAAGTAAGGTCCTACTCAGTGAGGAAACACTAAAAGAGTCACACAAAGGGGCTGAATACGACTTGTCCCCAGTAACCTCTATTTTATACAGCCCATACTAGAGGATCCTAGGAGGAGTTATGTATCACTCAATAAAACGCTGTAAACTATTCCAGTAATAGCAGCTTCTCAGCATATTTTTACTAGCTTGAAACAGTGTTAAGTGGTAACAGAAAAACTGCAAGGATTTTATCAAGGTTGAAATATGCATTTAGAAATCCTCTGTTTGAAATCGTTTCATTTTCACGAACATTTTAAGTCACTGAAAAAGAACCCACAAAATATTTGCTTAAAGGGCTTTTTACTGGCATCACAGTTCATCTCAACCAGCTTAACTTGTTTATTCTTTCTAACATATGGATCTTAATTTGCATACATCCTGCTCCCTGAGATGAAAACACACTCTCAGACAAAGCAGGCAAAAATGGATGAAAACAATACAACCCATCTGTCAGAAAAAGGCGAAAAAAACCCCCCACCAAACCTCAAACTCTGTCTCGCAAAGGAGGTTTTGCTCTTTACTGTTCTGCATCTTTTCCTCCCATCTTAGCAACAGAGCCTGGAGCAGCCAACCAGGGCCCGGGTGGTGGGGAGGGAGCATCACTGAGAGGTTATTATAGTGCATTGCCCGCTAGTAACCGCGCCGGGCGATACCCAGACCAGGCATGCGGCACCTCTACCGCAGTGCACCTGCTGGGGATGAGGACAGGCTTTTTCTGACTCCTCCAGCAAGGATTAGCAAATAATTTAGGGCAAATCCCCCACCCCCTGCCCCCCCCCCCCCCCAATTCCTCTCTTTTCATCTGGGTCTTTGGATATCTCCAGGAAGGGATGACATCTTTTAAATAAAGTCGCAGAAAGGATGCAGAAAAAAAAAAGCCTCACTAAATAAAAAAGAAACAGGTCCATCAAAAGCACATGTACTAGTGCTAATTCATAACAGAGCACCAAAGCAAATCAGTGAAACCCAGCCTGTTTAAATCTCGGGTGACAATTTGACAGTGGGTTAATTTTCCATCTTATGCAGAGATCAGTATTAACATAATATACAAATCTCCCAGCTGAAATGTAGGGATCTGGCTATTCTGATGAAACTATCTCAGACTGTGATGGACACTTCTCATTTCATGAATATCAAGCAACCTCCCAAAGCCTCCATGTTTCCCTATCCGACGTGAAGGAGCCCTCCAGAATAATCACAGTCCTTCATTCCTCTGCTTTCAGTCCTGCCGTTTAATTTGCTAAATCTCAAAGCTATGAAGCAATAATCTTGTGAGAAAATACAGCACCTCTCTGACTGATCATTTCCACAGGGTCTGTGTTATTAACAGAAACCCAAAATAACAGAAATACCACATTTTCTGCTGAGTACGAACTTCTGTATTGCTACTAAAATGCCCCATAAAAATACCCAGCCGCATTTTGACCGGCTAGAGACCATTCCCTTGGAGGTTACTAAAGACCAAATCCTACCAGAACTTACAGTCGAGTGCAGCACAAATGAGTCATTATGGTCCTAAAAATAACAACGGAGAAATTTCCAACTAAAATGTTGCCTAATTAACCATGAACACTGACAACTATGAAGGAGGGGGAAAAAAGTAATCCCTGAGTTGTTGTGGAGTCTTGAAAGCCAATCTATTACTACTTTCTTCCTGGATGCACTGAAGTTATGCAGGATTAACACTTCCATTTCCATCCCACATTATAGCAAAAACCAACTACAAACAATAGAACAAATATATTTTGGTAGATATACAGACTGTATGTATCTTTTCAAAGTAAAGTTCAATGAATTTGATCAAGGCAGAAGGCTCCAAGGTAATTTTTCTGCCCTTTTCATATTTTATCCCCAAACCACTAATTCTATTCAGATTATTTGATGGCGCTTTTAACAAAAATGGCAGAAAGCTAAGGCACTGACTTTTGTGTCCTCTTGTGAGCATTTTCAGGCAGTCCTAGAATTAAAACCTATACATCTATAATTTTTCTATAAACTGGTAAAACCAACATATGCTTCTGTGCTTCGCATTTCAAATTGCAGTTACACAGACAGATCAGAAACCAAGTTAAGTTCCACTTTCAGTTCTCTTTCTCAAACCTCTTCCTCAAATGGCTCTGTGATAAGACACTAACATTTTGGCCACAGTTTGTTCTGAAGCTCTGTGGATCTTGCTTTTCCTCATCTAAGAAGCCCATATTGCATATAACAGAGGACTCTCCTCTTTCCTTATGCTGCCTTCCAAGCCAGCCAGATCCCTCTTAAAATAAAGGAAAAGGCATTCTTGGACTAAGTGGCTGTCATATTTCTTGGTGTGCAGAAGTTTCCTTTTTCTGGCTTTGCCAGTTCACCTTAACCTTACACACACTGTCTCTGCTCCAGCAGACCTGCAGCTGTCTTACAGAAATCTGGAACTTCGCTGACTTGCAGGAGATGCCTGGCACATGCTTAACAAAGGCTGGGTTCAAAGATCAAGACCCATTTTTGGTTCTGGAAAATCCTTACCATCACAAGTACTGTATTAAGTCACTTAACAACCTTCTTCCTTCAAAACTGAAGGAACAGTTGATTCTATCAGTTGACTAAATACCTAAATGCTTTCTGGGAAAAATGTAGAAGTCATGTGAGACCAAATTCCCATAAGGATAAGAAATCCTATTTAATCGAATGGTCAGATATAGCTGCTCTGATCAAAGAGTCACCTGCCAGATTCCTTCCCTGTTAAAATCACTCACTTTAAGAGGAATTACACCATGAATGAATCGGGTCCAGTCATACTAACCTCTACTACGAATCTATGAAAACTTCATTAAAACGTGTAGAACATAATTTATTGTATAAATCTCAGGATGAAAATGCCCTTCCTTATTTTTAAAGAGAAAATGAGGTTTAACAGATAAATTAGGCATTTTAAGGATGAGACACAAATCAATGAAAAATTCTAATTTAAAGTCTACAATGGCTTATTTAACTTCTTTGTTGTTGACAAGCAATGCAAATTCACATTTCTTTGTGCTTTTAATAAAATGTAAAAGATGGTACGTGCCATGGGTTTCATTGTCTGAACAATACAGCTAAGTACAGAACAGAATGGCAGCATTACTAACTATTCCTCCTTTTGTTAATTTAGAGCATAACGTTAGCACTACTTTGCAATATCATTTTTACTGAAGGGAGTACATTTTCTTTGTTGTTGCTCTTTAGATTTCCAATGTGCTGAAACAAATTGTCTTTGCAAGGAAACTCTATTTCTCCCTTTGTGATCCAACACTCATGTAAAGTTTTAACTAATTCATTACAATAATGGAGAAAGATGTAGAAATAGTAATTTCTCAAGCTCCATTTCAGAATAGAAACACCATTAATTTAAAAGGCACGTTCTCCTAAGAGCATCTCTTATCACTTATTGCCACAACCAGCACCCAAGAGCAATGTGAACTGAGAGACTTCTCCCACTTTATTATTTTTTTCAGCTGATGCATACCAGTTTGCTGGTTTTTAAAAATCAGTTGCATTTCCCACACTGGACTTGGTACCTTCAGGAATGTATTTTCTGCTAGTCTTTTAATTACAAAAGTGAATTTAAAAATTTGACATCATAGAAATGACAGATCTTTTTAGTATAGGGAACCAAAAAATAGCATAAAGCTAAAACATCTACCAGTGTTTCAAGGCATGGTGTTGCCCTTTTGTTGAGCTGAGACAGATTAAACCCCACTGCAAAGTCCATTTCCCAACAGAGGAGAAACCAGTAAGAGGAGTTCAGAATAGTTTTACATGTAATGTATAAATCTACAAGTCCACTGATTTAAAAAA
Source organism: Piaya cayana (assembly GCA_013389865.1). NCBI lineage: Eukaryota > Metazoa > Chordata > Aves > Cuculiformes > Coccyzidae > Piaya > Piaya cayana. The sequence goes on from WAAB01022708.1 coordinate 151,241, forward strand.
AAAAAAAAAAGCCCAAATTGCACGCAAACAATTCTGTCACAGAACCACTAAAACATTTCAAGGAATCTGACACTTCAGTCCTTACCTTAATTTGAGACTGTTTAGACAATTCAGTTTTCTGTTTCTCCAATGGAAAAACTTTCCTATTGAAACCAATACACTGGGTCAGTCCCAGGAGTAGGAACCATGGGAGGAAAGTTTGTTTATAGAAGGTTTCTATGATCTGGCTAGCAATTCACCGAATAATAGCAGTGTTGCTTGGAAGGGACCTCTGGAGGTTGTCTAGTCCAGAATGTAACGATCACCCACACAAGATCAGGTCAACTGTGACTCTGCCGAAGCAAATCATCTACACCCTCTAGTATGGACAAAGCACACCACTTCTAGCTGACCTGTCCTAGTACTGCACAAACCTCCCAGTGAACGGATATTTCAAACATCCACCATAAACCACCCAAGATGCAATACGTGGCTATCGGTTCTTCTGGCACTACTTTAGAGGAGCTTGGCTCCACTATCATAATTTATAGTTGCCCTCTAGGTATAGTTGTATGCCAGAATGAGATCATCCTTCAGCTTCCCCTTTACTACACCAAATGAGACGATCTTCCTCAACCTCTCCTTGTAGGTCCCCTGACCAGTTTTTTATCCCTGGCAGACCATTTCCAGCTTCCCAGTATCTCTGTTAATCTAGAAGACCCCAAAATGTATGTGGTATTCCAGCTGTACTCTCACCAATGCTTAGAAGATAACAACTTGACTCCATCTGGCCATGTCTTCAAAGACAGCTCATTATGCAGTTTACCTTACTTGCAATGAGAATACGCCTTGGCTCATATTCAGCTTGGTATCAACAACAAACCCCTCAAGTCTGTTTTAGATCCTTGGCTAGCAGAAGAGTGCCAAGACCTGCTGGCACACAGCAAGCCTCATGGCCACTCAGACGCTGTCCTTAGTGGTCCAAGGAAAGACATATGGTGCAAGACCAAGTGAGGAGGGGAGAACGTGAACTCTTGCTCATAGACTGCCAGAGAATTTTAATCTCCTCTTTCATATCTAAGACTAGTGACACAGTTAAAGCCACCATGTCCTAGAGCTAAATATCATATCCAATCCTTTTCAGTAGCAGGACATTTTGTCAGTATGAGCCATTTTGTTGAAGCCATGTCATTCAGACACATCAGTAAATGTGGATAGAGGTTTCTGGTCCCAAACCCTTCAATAATTTTTCGCCAAAACTCCAAGTTTTTAATCTTTCATTACACACTTTGGCATAGCTCCATTTCTTCAAGGTGAAAAAAAAAAACAACTTCAACTTTTGAGTCTGTTTTGATATGATAAAAAATAACTTTGAATGTACAAAGTTTCTGCCAAACCAAGTTTTTGCTGTATGGCCAGTATGGCTACATGCAATTTATGTGAAGAATTAAAAGAAAGTAGATGTGTTCACATACAGTTTTGATGTTGAAAAACCCATTAAAGCCTCCAGTTTGCACATCCTTCAACAAATGAGTAACTGTATGCACAAGCTGTTCACATACAGTAGCACTTCCATGACGACAGATCCAGTGTTTTTCATACCAGACGTTTTTAGACTATTAAAGCCTCGGTGTTGTGATAATGACACAATTTCCAGACAGCAGCAATGTACTTTGTGAAACAATTTCAAGTGGAACCTTTAAGCTGGTGGATTTATAGATTCAGAGCAAGTGTAGATATCAAGAATGACTCGGGTGAGCAGCACATTGGCAGAGGCTTATCTCTTAAAAAGAACTAAAGCACACAATCATAGCAATTTACGTTTCTAAGAGAATTCCTCAAGGAAGAGCAATTATGTAATTCAGTACACAAAATTCTCCTGAAGATTTCAATATTTTCTTTTGAGCTTACTTTTTTTTGCTTCACAACCAAGTTTTCCTTTCGGAGATGACTAGTCACACAAGCACACAAAAAACCCCAAAACCTCTTTATGAAACACATGACTACACAAAGCAGACAAAGGTATAAAAAGAACAAATGCAAAGCAGATGAGAAAGGACAGAGCCACCTTACATCCACCTTTCAGAACTGGAATAGACCAAGACCATATGAAAAAGAGAGCTGAATATGCCCTCCTTACTCCCATCAGTAAATCAGCACCAGAAAAATAGTCTCAGAGCCAGCTATAACTGAAACTAGGATTGTGAGAGAAAAGTGGTAACGCTTCAATTCCTTCAGATGCATCCAGTATCTTTATCGTTTTGGTGTACCGTGTGTTATAGACTGTGAATTCCTTTCTGTGTATTAGCAAAGTGGCTAGCAAAATCATTCTGGTCCTTGAGGAAACCTCCGGATTCAGCCCTAGCAATAGCCAGTGATTTAATCAGTTAAAAGAAATAGTAAGTCTAGAGAGATGCATTGTAGAACACCAAGAGACATGGCCGGGCCGATATTCCTATAGTTCAAAACATTTATTTCCAGAGCGCTTTAAGAAAACAATTTTTATTCGGGTTTCAAATACCTTCTGAAATTCTGAGATGCTTATTGCTGTGAAAGAGTACTGAAAAACTAACAATTTCACAAAACAGCCAATCACAAAAGTAAAAAAAATCTTCCTCTTTCCTCCCACCCCCATTTTTAAACTACTGCATGCTCTACCCACCCTCAGCAATACATTGTAGATGTGTAAGAACATTAGACAGATATCTGGCAGCACAACAATACTATATTTACTTCAAATGCTTTAGAATTGGGAGGCAGAAATATGCAGTTGTATGAACTACTGCATCTACACCTTCTTGGAGTATAAGGGGCCACACACCTCGCAGCATCAGGCTCTGGCAAAGTTCCCTGGTGCTGGCTGAGAGGGTAGTGGGTATATTACGAAGCCAAGCAAAAACCAACTGTGAAAACACACCCCACTTACTCACTTTCTTTCACCATCCAAAACAGATTCCTTCCACCTATCATGATCACCACCCATGTGGGCAGAAACATTTGTATGTCAGCCAAAACATAAAGCTTTCCTCACCTTTCTTCCTCCACCATGGCCCTTCTTGGATAGAGTATGACAGATCTTTAAACTCAATATTCACTGCTGGTCTGCGGGGCAGATAGGAGAAACGATGGGCTTCTGTGAGAGTACAGTCCACCTTTCTTAAATGTCCATTCACCAGTCGAATGTCTTGGTTATCTGTGCCATTCGAGACAACTTCATCCACTGAAACACACACTGACTTCGGCTCAGCCATGGTACAAGCAGAATTGCTGCCGTTCTAGAGAGAAAAAGTTGGAGAATCGACAAACTTCATAGACTTTTGTTTAGGAATACATTTCAAAATGTTCAGCATTAGAAGAATTATTATTTAAACAACACGAGAAACCAGCACAGTAATGCCCTGAAAGGTGAAAGGGAAAAAAATTAAAACAATCTTTTTGTTTGTTCTGTCAGGATCTTGACAGAAGATGTAAAACAGCTCCTGCACAAAAGGCAGTTCCTTTATCACCAGTTTCCCCTCAAAGGGTATATAGACAGCACATCAGTATATTTAGAACAGAGTAGCTCTTGCACCAGATTAATACACCATTTATAAGTCCAGTCCCCATTGTATTTGGTTTCTCATGCACTCAAAGAATTTGGTTCTAGTTACTCGGATTGCAAGGCTTGTACTGGGACAGAGCTGAAGGGGGAAGGGAGAGAGCTGAACTATTATTTTTGCAGGCATTTCAAAAGATCATCATTCAAAACTTCTAAGAGTTCTTATTCCTTTGGATTAGAATAGGATTCTATAAATGTGAAATTGCATAAGTTATATTTCTGTGACTTTTGAAATGTACTATTTATGCCTTATTTGTTTCTCCACTCACAGTTCTGGAGACCTGACAACCTGTACCAGTAAAACTTCCTTCCTAGAGATCTGTCAGGAAAGCACAGCGCTTTCAACCCAAAATCCTTGTATGCTGCCCTTGCTTGACAGGGATCCCAAATGGAAATCTTACCAGCTGCACAAAAATTAAACACTACTCCAGCATTTGTACCATTGACACTGAAAGGTCAATGCTCACTATACTTACAGCCATACCTCTAACTACTCTTTGCCCATTGTAGCACTCAGTGCAATACAACTGGCATTTTTTTGGACTGAATCACTTCCCCTTCTTCTTCTGACCATGACAATGACCTGCTACCTGCCCTTCTTCTCTTTTTTATTACGCACACAAAATCTGAACTTCTTCCCTTCCTTTCAACTGCATGGGCACTCTGCATCAATATCAACAGAACGAGTATAAAGCCAGAAGTAAAACAATCATGAATTTTCTTCAGCTAAACAGGATTTTGAACAGTTCAAAGGTCATTCATTGTCCCTTGTTTGGAGTACATCATAAGCAGGGCTCAATATCTGCACAGTTGTCTATAAGAAAATTTAGTATTCTTAATGCAGATCTGCACTGGAAAAGACTTCTGGGGCTGTCTTATGTGCTAGGTTTTACATATTGTCACAACCGCCCCACAATCTACATGTCCCCAGAGGGTGGGGGACATAAATGTTGCACTACTTTTCAAGGCATCAGTGCTTAACACCCTCAAACAAAGAGCTGTAGGTCGTGCCATTGACTCCCCCAACCCGACCTCCAATGCAGCTAAGAAGTCACATTGCCTCCTTTTCACTGTGCCATTTTCACTCTCCTTGTCACGGGTAGTGGTTCTCTCATTTATGTTTTAAAAGCGGTGCTGCTCAGATCAGTCACTCGTCATGAATGCTGATGAAAACTTAAAAAAACCCCACAGTACTATATAGCTAGCATCTTCATATTCTTCAAGCACAAGCCCCATGTTCTGGCTGTAAAATCAGCTCCACTTACCACATTTTCTTAAGAAAGGGTTTTCAACCACGCTTTCAACTTACTCAGAAGTCAGGTATCCAGTAACACTTACTCTTAAAGAGTTGACTACAACAGCATGTAATCTGAACATAAGGGAAGTAATGAGGAACATCTTAGAACTGAACAATTAAAGCAGAGTAACATCCCTCTTCCCTAAAAATAAGAGAAGGTTACTTAACAATATTCTTTCCTGAATGGTTTCAAGGCTTACTTTGGCACTTATAAGCTTTTTGCTTCTGAGGAACCACTGAGCACCTTCACAAATCAGAGGGAATATTCAAACACTAAGACTCAATGAGCAGGTCATGGAGCATTCAGGGGACAGTCAGATCTGTGCCAGTTCAGATCAACTGAAAAAGAAGCATCCTTTGGACAAGGTCCTTGTCTTTGCCAACTTAATCATCTGTGAGGATGAAGCCAGGCACTTTCATTCCTGGGACATCACATAAACCATTTCAACCACCCAGTGGGCCGAAATGCCTGCTGTTGGCAGAGGCTGACAGCGCCCTGCCAGCCCTGCTCACCTACCTGCCTCCTCCACAGAACTACCTGCTACGGGTGAGGATCCCCCAGAGCACCTGGGGCACTGGAGACAGCTCTGAGATGGGCAACATTTTTCACGGAAAGGGTTATTGGGTACTGGAATAGGCTGCTCAGGGAGGTGTTTGAGATACCTTCCCTGGAGATATTTAAAGGATGGGTGGATGAGGAGCTGAGGGGCATGGTTAAGTGATTGATGCGAATGGTTGGACTCGATGATCCAGTGGGTCTTTTCCAACCTGGTGATTCTATGATTCTATGAAATCCTGTGGCTACGACAGCCACAGACTTTGCCCGGTCCTGCGCAGCCACTCTTTAAACACACCTGAACTCACGAAACCATAGAAGAGTTTGGGTTGGTAGGGACCTTAAAGATTATCCAGTTCCAACGCCGCTGCCATACACAGGTACATCTTCGGCTGGATCACAGAATCACCAGGTTGGAAAGGACCCATTGGATCATCGAGTCCAACCATTCCCCTCAATCATTAAACCAAGCCCCTCAGAGCCTCATCCACCCATCTTTTAAACTCCCCCAGGGAAGGTGACTCAACCACCTCCCTGGGCAGCCTCTGCCAGTGCCCAATGACCCTTTCCGTGAAATATTTTTTCCTGATGTCGAGACTGAACCTCCCTTGGCAGAAGTTGAGACCATTCCCCTTGTACTGTCCCCTGTCACTTGGGAGAAGAGGCCAGCTCCCTCCTCCTCTCCACAACCTCCTTTCAGGTAGTTGTAGAGAGCAATGAGGTCTCCCCTCAGCCTCCTCTTCTCCAGGCTAAACAGCCCCAGCTCTCTCAGAAGCTCCTGGTAAGACTTGTTCTCCAGCCTCTTCACCAGCTTCATCACTCAGGTTGCTCAAACCCTCATCCAACCTTGCCTTGAACACCTTGAACTCCCTTTCCTACATCCCCTAACACCAACGAATTCCTAGTTTCTCCCAGGCACAGCCGCACATTCCGAACTGCTGCCCATTCCCACAAACACACACACGCACCAGGCACGAAAACCATTACGTTCTCCAAGACTGCGCTCATGTCTTAGCTGGTTTCACAGAGTTTTATTTCATTTACCCCGGTTAAGGAGCCGGATCGCCCGGACGCGCTCCCGCTGGAAGCGGCAGGACGGTCCCAGGGGCTCCGCTCGCTCCTTCTCCAGCCGCCCCCCCACCCCACCCCAAACACCCCGCGCCGTCCCCGGGTGTTATGCAAAGGTGACGGTCCCTCCGCAAATCTTGTTTTGAAAACGACGGGGTGCAGGGAGCATGCTCGGAGCCGCCGCTAATCCCCCAGCCTGAGCTACAGCCCGGGGTAACCAGCGGTCAAGCCCTGCCGAGCGCCGCCGCCGCCGCCCCCCCCCGCTCCATCCCGCATCCCGCACGCAGCCCCGGGATGCGAGCGTGGGAAAGCGCCCCACGTAGGGCCGGCTGCACCCCTATTCTACGACCCTATGATCGCATTCCCCCACACAGCCCCGAACCCCGCTCCCAGAACCCCCACGGAGCGCTCCCTGCATCCCCATCATCCCGCGGTCGCGCTCCGCTGGGGTGGGGAGGGAGGGCGAGCAGGACGCCCCTTACCGGAGCGCTGCCCAGGGAGAACGCCGCCGCCAGACATGCCATGTGCCCCGCTGCCTGCCAGCCCTCCAGCGCCGCTTCCCCGCCCCGAGCGGCTGCGGGAGGGACGGAGCGAGGGGCGGGAGGGACGGGACGTCCCCGCCCCGGCAGGGATCGAGGGGAGCCGGGGCAGCCCCCCCGCCCCCGTGGGCAGGGCTCTCCGCACCTCGTCGCCGTGGCTCTGTCCCGCTGGAAAAGGCGCTTTTTCACGCTTCGCAGCCGCGGCGGCTCGCAGCCCGGATCCCTCAGGAGCTCCCGGAGAGGAACTCTTTTTTCCTCATCGAAGCACCATCTAGTTGTGCCTCGTGTCACCCCGCCTGCGCGGGGACGAAGTTGTTTGGACGCGATGATCCAAGAGGTCTTTTACTGACCCGGTGATTCTGTGATTCACTTCAGCAAAGCCTTTGACACAGTTTCTCACAGCATTCTGCTACAGAAACTGTCAGCCTCTGGCCTGGACAGGCGCACACTCTCCTGGGTGGAAAACTGGTTGGATGGCCGGGCCCAGAGAGTGGTGGGAAACGGTGTTAAATCCAGCTGGAGGCCTGTCACAAGTGGGGTCCCCCAGGGCTCAGTGCTGGGTCCAGCCCT
>WAAB01022708.1:166214-188683 GCA_013389865.1 Piaya cayana
AAGATCACCTGCTCCATGACTTTCCCTGGCACCGAGGCCAGACTGACAGGCCTGTAGTTCCCTGGATCCTCCCTGCGACCCTTCTTGTAGATGGGCACAACACGAGCCGGTCTCTAGTTCAGTGGAAATTCCCCAGTCTTCCAGGACTGTTGGAAGATGATAGAAAGGAAATACACTGAACCTATTAGGATTCTCTATGAAATGGTTTCTTCTGCATCTAATAATTTGTGGCTCTTCTTTATACCTTTTCAGCCTCTCTTTAGAGCACCAAAACTTGGTGTAGCGTTCCTCCATTGATCCTACTAATGCCATGCCCAGCATTAACATTACCTTACTTCTGCCCTGCTTATGCACTGTTAATCCAAGCATCCCATTAACCTTTTTTTGCCACAGCACAACTGTGGGAGCTTGTGCTTATTTACTTATCCTTCAGTAGCCAAATCCTTTTCTGAACCCATTCCTGCTGGGATACACCATCCTATTCTGGAAGCATGACCTTCATTCCTTGTTCCTGGAAGCGTATCTGTGCAGTCAACTACTCAAATACATTTCACTTATGTGGGTCACGTCTGTCAAGAAATCAAGGCCCTTGCATGCAACAGTTCTAGCCTCTTTGTTTACAATTCTGCATAAGTTATACACCTTAATCAGTGGAGGACTTATATTTACTTCCAAATCACCACTGTAAATATTAATCACTTCAGACCTAACACAATCTCCAGCAGAATCTTAATAAATATATTCTGATTAGGAATTTCCTCAGTGATGACTCCCCTGAGAAATGTTAGTTTAGCAGTTGCTAAACTATTTGACTTATTTTTATGGTATTTTACAGTACTGGACAGAGTGTTGTAGAACACCAAGAATGTAGCTATATCTTATGTGAGCTTGCATTTATTTTCATAAATTAGGTTGGTGCCTACTCATAGAAAATGGCTGATCTGACTAGGGCAGATCCAGAAAAGGACAGTCTTCTCAGCACATGGCATCACACATCATGTTTGATATTATGGTTCATTATTAAAGCCATTCTGTTACTTTGTCTTAAGCTGATGTTGCAGATCTAGCTATTGCTCTAGGCTCTTCTGACTTCTGGTGCAATATTTTCAGGAATTAAGAACTTTCCCCAGGATTCCTGGTTTTATTCAATGCAGTCAAGGTTCTCTGTAGAGATATTTTTAGGACTCATGGCTGTAAACTATCCAGGCCAATGATTTACAAGGTTAGTGCCAGCAAGTCTATATCGCGTCATCTTCCATCCTAAGGGCCTGAAAAGTAGTGCTTTGACTTCATTGATTTTCTCCTTTCCAAATTTTATTCAATTTCTCTGCTGTTTTCTGCAGCGCTTTGAGTCATGTCAGGTTCATAGTGGGTCTGTCCCTTATACAGAGCACTACTGGGACTCTTTTGTTGTTTCCATGCCTGTAAACAGGCAGACTGGCATCGGTGGTCCCTTGGCAACCACTGGGTTCCAGTCCAGTGGGACAGAAAGTGCCAAGATACCCTATATTTGACACAACGCTTTTAAGTGTTACCAAATCAGCACTTTTAAAAATTCCAGCATTGGCTCACTACTGGAAGCTGCAAAATATAGCATGTCTCCCAATCTTTTTACTTTTAGTTCCCCCAAGGTGCATGGACAGTAAACTCGCTCTGTTTCCTTTTTCACATTTGAACCATTCAGATCTACTTTCTACATTATCTCTGCATGAGCTGTGAACATCTAGAGTTTTGGGACATAGAGCACCCTTGGTGAGAAGCTCCTTGCTACCACGCATGCATATGCTCACGGTGTAACGTATGCTCAGTGGCAGCAGGTTGTGTCATTAAGGGCCAGACCACACACCTCAGCATCCTGAGCTAGCGTAGAGGTCCCTCAAACTTGGCTCAGATAACTTTCCTGAGCAGAAGAGGATATGCCTGAAGGACATAGAATCATAGAATCATAGAATAGAACAACCAGGTTGGGAGAGACCCACTGGATCATCGAGTCCAACCATTCCTATCAAACACTAAACCATGCCCCTCAGCACATTGTCCACCCGTGCCTTAAACACCTCCAGGGAAGGTGAATCAACCACCTCCCTGGGCAGCCTGTTCCAGTGCCCAATGACCCTTTCTGTGAAATATTTTTTCCTAATGTCTAGCCTAAATCTCCCGTGGTGCAGCTTGAGGCCATAACCCCACAGTGGATGGAAATGCCTTAGCATCATCTTATTCAATATATACTTCCAGTTCTGTAGTGGCCTACTAGCTTTTTTATTGGGAAAGAAATGTGTAGAAAAGAAGAGGAAAGGAGGAGTCTTTAAACAAGTCATGGATGAAAGTTCTCACTGCCCAGCTCCCTGCCAGTCTGGCTGGTGCAGTGGATTGAAGGCCAGCACCTGCAGACCAGAGTCTGAGCAAGCTGACAGGAAAACAAGCAGATTCCAGCAGAACCATTTGATTTTGGCAGTTTTCCAGAATAATGCTTTCGATCTAAAAAAATGACAACTGGTTGTGTACTCCAAGTCTGTCAGAGGTAATTCCAAAACTGAATATCCATCGCCCTCTCTTTTAAGCCCCTTGAATCCACCAGCTCTTTTAAGAGCTGAGTAGTCACCTAAAACATTAAATAAATCACTAGATGTGGTGCTTGAAACCTTATTTACCTTCACACTAAAGTAATCGTGAAATAATTACAAACTACATTTTTCAGTGTAAAGAGTGAAAAGGGAGACTGTTCCCAGCTATGCTCAGAGAGATCTTTTCTCTCCATGAGATAGAGAATGAGATAGAGACAATTGTCATATAAGCTGTAGGACAACACAAGAAAATCTATTTCCTCATATTTAAGATATCAATCACTTCTGACATTGCACAAACAGAATAAAATCAGATTACCCTTTACAGTGACCCAAGAACTGCCTTTGTTAGGTTTTGGTTTTTTTATTTTGACAGTGACAGCCTAGACTGTATTTTCCTGCAAGTGAACTGTGCACATTTGCACCATCATGTTGCAAAAGGCCTTAAGGACAACCCAGCAAATACCAAGTTATTACAGCGAAGCAGGAGCCAGTTTCTAGCATGAGTCTGAACAATTCATGGAAAAGGACATTTTCAAGCATGGCATAAACTACACTCGTATCTTCTAAATTTTTCAGAACTTTTTGCTAGCATTGAGGAAATTGTTCACAGAGCAGTGTGACCACACTCATTATTGTAACAGGGCAAGCAGAAGGCATCACTACAAAGTACAAAAGAAGGAGAGGAGGACTTTGTTTTCCATCACCCTATCAGATGAGAAACTTGCTACTGCCAGCTTGCTTGTCTGAGGCAGGCAGGTTGCTAGTGGAGAGAATCAGAACAGGCATCTCCTGTCAGGTTTGCACAGTAATAATACATCCCCGCTTCCTTGCCGCTCTGAGGGCCCCACACAATAGGCACAACGAGTATGCAAGGTTGGGTGGTGATCTATCATGAAGAAGCAGAGCATTACAACTCCTCTAAGTTAGTTGTCTTAGTTCTGGCAGTATGCACTAGCAAATCCTGAAGAGGTAGCATTAAAGGAGTTTTCAGCCTGTCCTTACTTTAATCCTTTTTTTAATGTCTTCCTCACTCCTCCGATATAATCTGCACATGTATACCTCTGTTAGGCCCTGGCTTGCCCAGTCTTTGCTGATACAGATGATTTGTCTGCAGCTCTACATGCAGGCTGCATAAGATGGGATGCTGCAGCTCTGTGACAGAGACAAGGACATGCTCAATAGTGCACTGGTGCCACTGCACATCTTCTCTGTTTTGGGGCCAAGGTGCATCCCAATAGGCATAGTGAGAAGGGTATAGAATGGAAAGACATGAACGATGTGTGTCTTATGCCGCATAGCTTCCTCTAAGACCAAAGTCCCATTAATAAGGCCCCCATCCTGATTATACCTGAAGCCAAAATGGGGGGAAAGACATTAGTAATGAAAGCTCCTGTGGTAAGTAGAACTAATATTGGCAAAATCCTGGAGAAGAGACAAAAATTCTTGCGCCGGCTCTGTCTCTGCAGAGCCACAGGCTCCCAGTTAGGTGCTGCTGATGCTGAATTCCTCATGCTTGCAAAAACTACTGGTCTTTCTCCATGACCCAGTATAATGATTTACCCAGGCTTATAATGCCACAGCCCTGCTGACACATCCCACCAGGTGCGGACATGATGGAAAAAGCTATTGGGGAGTGGAATTTTGTCTGAGAACCTGCAATTGTCTTACAATAGGGTGATTTTGAGTTAGTGTTAGTCAAAGTTCCCTTCAAAATTAGTGGAGAGAAACAGATATTTTTTGATGATTTCATCTTATCTGAAGTAGAAAGCTAAAACAGAGCATATGAATCATGCCCTGAAGGTGCTAATTTTTCTCAGTTACCAACAGAGGTCAACCCAAGGCAAGACAAATGGCCTCATCCCTCTCACATCACACAGCAAATGCAGTCACATCTCTTGGAAGGGATGAAGCCATGGTTCCTGCACAGAGAGCTCATTCCTCCGGAACAGCCATGCTAGGTAGCAGCCCCCAGGTCCACACACCTGGCCAAAGGTGAGCTGCTTTTCCCTTGTGTACTTCTGGAAAGACAGAAAGGAAAGCTGAGAGATTATACTTACCCATCCCTTTGGCCCTATAGGACAGCCCACTGGTGCATGGCTGTAGGACTATAGTGTATTTCTTGCCCTATACGCTGAGCAACACAGCAGTGACAAACCCAAGGCAAGCGGATAGCCTCCTGTTTACCATGTTTTACCAATTATGCATTCTTATTTCCTTGTTCCAGGGATGACTTCAATGAGTATAAATCATGAATTTAGGCACCGTTCAGAAGTAGTGAAGAAAAAGGATGTTTTCCCTTAACACTAAGTAGGATTTGAAAACTATCAGCACAATATTCAGGCTTTTGTATGTGGTGCTCAAGAGAAAGTGGGCTCACTGATAGCCGGCAATCTATAGCTATCAATTTCCTCAGAAAACAGGGTTGATTAGGCATGTGAAATGACCTTACTAACAGTTACGGGAAATGGCAGTTGGAATATCACAGTTTTTAATTAGCTGAGAGCTAGTATTTAATTAAGTTTTTTTGTTCACAGTGTGTTTTTTTACACGGATAATTTTGCCATGCTTGTAAAATTGTATCATTTTTAATATTAATTTAAGTTGCTGATTCAGTGAAACCAATGTGAAACACTCCATGAAGAACAGCAGAAAAGATGAAGAATTCATACACTGCATAAAGCTTCTCAGTGTGAGAAGTCAAATTAAGATTTTGAACACACTTGATGCACAATTAAACTTTTAATCAGAAGAGCAGGATGTCTGTTGCTGCAATGAGATGAATAAAAGTTTACGAGCTGCTATCAATACCAAACCACAGTAGCAAGTTAGTGATTCTCATTGTCACAACAGTAGTGGCAAATTCCAACAAACACATCAGTCCTCTCCCCTTGCAAGTGACTGCTCCTTGCTTCTTGACTGCTGCACTGGCTTTATGTGTTGCCAATGTGCCACCCTTCACTCCCATTTCATCTTGCACCAGCCCAGAAGATAGAAAAGCAAAGCAGAAGAGGACTGTGTGGAGGAAACAGACCAAAACCTCTTTAGTCAAATGTTTTCACAGAGTTCGGGGCTATACTTTAAACTAGTATTTAGGTGCTCAAAGCAACAGAATTGATCACACTGAGATTCCCACAGACACCGTTATCCCTGCCAGGGCATAGCCCAGGTGACCTGCAGGCAGCGGGAACTACTATTGCTTGACCAGCACCTCTTTGTTCAATGTCACCTCTTCGGAGTGATGAAATATACATTGGTTTCTCAACCCCTATACCATCTCACATGCTAGAAAAGAAGACACTTGGGTGGATTTAAGACAGAACTCAAGTGCGCTTAAGCATTGAAAAGGCATTTGAAAGAGATGTGAGTTTCCAGACCGCTCTGTCCTGCAGACTAAGCCAAAAATTCAAGAATTCTTGAAGAGTTCAGTGCCATCGGGTCTTCAGGCAGATGATATCGCTACAGGGAGCACCATCTGGTGGCTACTGCTGCACAGTGCAGCCTTTCCTTGACCTTATACCTTCACGGATAGTTGTTTTCCATGCATGTCTAATCAAAATATAAACAAGATTTTTGGAAGCTCAGATGTAGTGCTATATTAATCCAGCGTCATCATAAAAAGAAAAAATCCCATTTCTTTATGAAGTTGGAAGCACAAAAGAGGGAATAATTACCACAAAAGAACCTTTGAAATCTGACTCTACACATGCCCTTTTCTAATTAAACCTGTAGATTTTTTTGTTTGACTATGCACATCTGCTGTGGGATCACACAGCTGCACTAACTCACTGCAAATTATGAAGCAGACTGGCAGAGCACAGAACTGCAGAAAAGTAAGCTGAATTTGTCTTCAGTGACTTGAGTGGCCATGTAGACAGTGCCTTAAACCCATGACAGGACAGAGACTTCTAAGTTGTCTGTAATTCCCTGAGTTGTCTGTAATTCTACCTAACCTGCGTTAACATTGCTGCTGGCATAGGATCATGGTGATCTTAGGACTGGGCATTTACAACAAAAGTTTACGTTTTCTCTAAATTAAAACATCTGTTATCGCTACACTTTTTAGCACAATTTCACATATATTTGACTGTGAGAAAATCAGGTTTCTGCTAGGTAGCACGAGTAACTAGAGAGATGTGGCTCTGGCCCCACAGCCCAAAAGAGCTTGCTCGGGGCAAACTTTTAACTGGGTCCATGAGACAATCAAGTGGATGTGCGCTGGCTGAATCCCAGTTTCTCACTGCAAACTTTCTAACTGCAAGTTGAACACAGCCTTAAATTCTTGAATGTCTGGAAACAGAGTCCTTAAAAGAATCAGTTAACACAGGAAGCAACTGATAGATAGCCATGTTTATATAGCAAAAATGTTTAAACACAACCCCTTTCCAGCCACAGTGCTGCCTTACTGTGCTCATAAAGTGGAAGCTGAGCTTCCAGCGAGCCGATGCACCAGCATAATCCAGTCGCTGGTAGCTAAACAGGTATGTTATTGATTTGGGTCCCCTGAATGCAATGTCCTGGGACAGCCCAGCTCTCGTAAAAATGAGTAAAAATGACATGGGTCTGCTTGGATTGAAAATGGTAGTATTTCTGTTGCTAGATTATTTTCACACTATTACTTTTTAAAGCGGATGTCAGCAGTTTTTTTATTACAAACTCAATCTTAAGGACTAGCTGCAGTCTCTAGTGAAGCCAGGCACATTCATATGCAAGTAATGTGGGCCTGAGGGGCTGACTGGCCGATGTTTCTGCTGCTTGTTTGTGTTTCCTCACACCAGCTGCCAAGATCCTACCAAGACCCAAATCCTGCAGTTCATTTTTCCAGGCTATGCTGAGTATTTACTTATAAACTCAGTACTGGAATACTGGGTTAGGTGAGTCTTGTCTTCTGTGCTGATGTAGCAATTCTACATAGCAAGCTGAAATATTTCTCTAGATTCTTATACTACCAACACTCGTGGGAAAGATAGTATGTCATGAGCCTCTTTGGAGTCTAGAAAGCCAATACTGCCAAGAAAGGAAATATCCGAATCTTGGAATTGCTGCAAAACGTGGTAGAAATTTAAGATATGTGGTGAACCTTATCTGATACTGTCATTTGAATGGCAGTTCAACATCTCAGAGGGAATGTCTTGCAGAGATTCACATGAGCAAAACTACTATTACTGCTACTACTACTTGCTCTTATAATTACGCTACATTCTTCCTGTCTCTATAAAAAAATGGATGATATATTAAGTTAGGGTTGGTGTGTGCTGGTCAGTGTTCTAATCTCAGACTAACGCATATTTCATACTGTCTTATAGTATATGCTTTCTAACATTATTACATTTCCACTTTTGCTTGCTTTATTATCTTTCATATTTATGAACTTGAATAATTTAGTTCCATCTTTTACTACTTTGTAGAGAATCCCCTTTGGCTGAAATCCCATCAGTCCCATAGATGAGTTGTCAGAATATTCTTCTCTTCTGTACCAGCATCTGCAGGATTTCTTCTGTTTGAAAGCACTTTTCTCTCCTCCTGCCTGATAGACCTTTTAACTGTTTGTTGAGGGACACTGACAACCTATATCAAAGTGAAATGATAAAACATATACAGAATGTTGAAGCACGTATCTCAGGCTTCATTGAAGCACGAGGCAGGAGAGCTCAAAGTTGCTTCTTAGATGGGAAACAAAGGCACCCAAGGGCCAATATGGTGCTACATCCCAAAAGCTAATCCTTGTTGGCTCAGTTCTTCTGACAGCCAGGGTGCCCAGCAGACTCCACAGTAGCCCTGCTGCCAATTCCATAGGAGACCGTTGGCATGGGAGACAGTGTTTGAAAATTTTGGGGGGGATATATAACTCCCAAGGTAATGCTTAGTCAGGTATTTTTTAGTTCACATGTCCAAGGAGATAAAACTTCTGTAACTGAGACTGAGGGAGGAGGCAACACTGGAGGCACTGTGAAAGAAAAGCTGGCACTGTGGAACGGCCATGGACTGGGGCAGAGGAGGTCATAGTGGCAGGAGGTGAATTGCTGCAGTGATGGAGTGTAGACAATGCAGATTGCCAGCCCCTAGGAAAACAGACTTGTACAGTTCTGCTGTTCAGACAGGGGCTCGTGCCTGTCTCAAAGGAGATCAAGTTTTTCTGCATAATAATGCCAGCCAGTTCCAGGGTAAAATATGTGAGGCTGAAACAGGCAAAATGCCTTTCCTTAGTGATATAAACCCTGACCCACAAAGTTGTAGGGGCTGCTTAAATCCCACTGATATCAACAGGGGCCAGCTACCTAGATACCTTTGAGTGTCTTGCCAACAGCTATTTATTTCCCCATCCCACTAGCTGGGCCTCACTCTCTCTGAGTAGCAATGCTGCTTGGAAGCAAGGAAGTAATCCCCTATGAAAAGGGGAGCTTTGGCTACTCCTGCTCTGATTTTCAGAGAGTTTTCAGTCTAGGCACCACAGTGTGGTGGTAGGGGGATTTTTTTGAGTTAAAAGTGGGGCTAGAACCATTAGATATAACTTCTCTTGTTTAATCTAACTGAAAGAGATTGTGCCTCTGTGTAACGGTCTGCTGGATCAAGGTTAGCTCTGTTGTTGACAGTAGTGGCCTCTCTCTCTCCTCCAGCCCCTAGAAGAGGGTCCAAATTACAGGACAAAATAAGAACAGATGCCTTCAGAATGCAAAGTTGTAAAAACAGAGATTTTATTTATCAAGTATTTTTGAGAAAATAATTTAAAACCTCACTTTTCTTCAGAGAGTTTAAATATACTTTGCATGAACAAGCCCCAGGATTCCATAGTACAAACCTGCTGTACATGGTCTTTATTTCAACATTATGTGCAAGGACATTAGAAAGGTTAACTAAAAATGAGAGTTTGCTATTCAAACTATACCCCTCAAAAAAAAAAAAAAAAAAAGAANAAAAAAAAAGGAAACAGCATTAACATAAGCTCAAGTGCTTAGTAATATTTTCAACACATAGCTCACTGGAGAACTTGTATTTTCTGACAGAATACATTGTCAAGTGACTACTCAGTGAGTACAGCACCAGGCTTAAATATGTTTAAAACCCACATAAAGCAAGTTTAAGAAATACTATTCACTCTGGCTTTCATTCAGTGAGGTAGGCTGACTCCATGCCCTAAACCTGTGCAGAAGGACAGCCAAGCTGATACTAAATGGAAGGAAGGGGAGAGCATGTCATACAACACCCATTTTTCATAGGTCCGTGAAAAAAAAGTATTCCAGAGAGTAATAGAAACAACCAACACAACTTTGAGTGCAAAGATGTCATAGGTACTGTCACAGCCTTCACTTGCCAACCTGCACAGGTCTTTGGCCTCGCACAGTGATGGAAGAGCAAGGCTGGATGTGACTGCCCTCACCAGAGTGATGATACAACCTGAACTAAATTAACCTTTATGCAGTAAGGCCAGCACATAAGATGGCTTCACCCTCCTGCTTAACCAGCGTCTACAGCAAGGTTCTTCCAGGAAGATGCAGGATGCAGGAAAGGAGATATAAAAAAAATTAACACTGGTTCTGCCCAGGAGACAGCAGAGTTTCTTGCGCACCGCTGCTATGATGAGGTCCTTTGTCTGCTGATGCCCTGTAACATGCTACAGTTCTGGACAAGTCCTTACTCTAACCTATGCCAACTAACTGTAATGTAATCTGCAAAGACAAAGAACCTGAGCTGTTTGAGGGGCATAAGCCAGGACCTCAACACAACAGGATATTTGGTGCTTAAACATGAATGCAGAACATTGTCATACAGACAGAATACACACACAGAGGGAGAACTGGTTTGAGATTAAATACATAAATCCTACTGGAAATACATACAGCAATATACTGCCCTTTATCATTTCTTGAACAACATGTTCCAAGCAGAAAAAAATACACCACAGGAGAAACAGACTGTAATGTCACTGAGACTACAGCTAAGAGCGATGAAAACGGATAAAGGACATTTTCATTGCTCTAAAGCACAAGGTCTGGTTGCTCTAAAGCACGCAGGATTCTTCAGGTTGCTTTTAGCAGACTCTGCTTTAGGATTATCAAGAGCAAAGCAAAATAGCACTATATGGCACATCCTTACCCGGTCAACTATTTTTGACAGGCAAAAATGAGAAAAATACTTCAGCCCAAATTAACCTTTGTCCCTCTTCCCCTCTTAGTAACTTGTTAAGGCTATGCAGCTAATTTCCTATTAAACAGTACCTGTATTTAGCATGCTATACATTTGTCACATAAAGGCATTTGTTTCTTCATAGCTCAGCCATTAAAGAAGTTAACCTTAAAATCAGAAGCCAGCAGAATGAACTCCTGCTCCACCACAGACTCTTACAACAAGCCCATATAGCCCAGATCTATTCCTCTTCCCTTCATACTTCTAACCAACATGCACATGGTAAAACATAATTCCGTGGGCTCATTCTGCAGTCACTGGAGAGAAAGAAGCACCTTCATATGGTGATAAAAATCTTTGGTGAGGTGAATCCAACATGTCCAAGTTCATAAAACCCATCAAGATGATTCTGTGCTCACAGTAGTGAGGTGACTATAGGTATTAAGATCAGACACTCCATTTGATGCATCATATAAATATAAGAGAGTATTGAGTAATTTGGATACTGTCTCTGTAGTCAATGTTTAGGAATCATTGCAATACCTGTAGTGAACAATCTGAATAGAATTTTCTTTGTGCCTCACTGTATCACATGCACAATAGGGAAAATTCCTCACTCTCTATCTGAGAGCAGTATTAAAAGGATGATTCACTAGAGGTTGTAAGTAGCTCAGGAATTTGATGATGGACATGGGAAGAAGGGTGTAGTGTTATGTTAATACATAAGTTAATATAAACTTAACTATATATATATTAAATATGCAGTTAATACTTAAGTTAATACAAACAATTAACATTGAATTTTGAGGCAAATACGTTAACATTTTCCCTTACCCAGAACATATAAATGAAACTCTGGCTTATACTATAAGTGCTTCTGGACAAAATTTCCCAGGAGTCCTGTGGGTTCAACAACATATTTACCCATTCTCCTCTTCATATAGAAGTAAACAAATGTTATGAGAATAATCAGCACTAATGCAACTCCAAGTAAAACTCCAAGAACAATCACTGCCACTTTCCAGGAGGAACTGTTTTCAGTTGATGACGAAGCAGACAGAGCTGGAAATTTAAATACATTTTAGAAATGTTAGCTAGAAATAGTGAAAGGCTTACACCCATCCATAATCTACATGATATCTGGACTATGTGTTATGTGAGCATTTAAATAGGTAATCTGAAATACCTGAATCTCATAAAAGGGAGAAGTTAATTTATTAGCTTTTGTGAAGAGCAGGAAATCAGACCCTTTAATCCCCCCCACGATCAAAAAGAAGCTGTTTCAATGTCACTTACATTGTACAGTTACTTCAGTTTTGTCACCAAACTTGGTCTTTAATATTTGACTTAAGTACACTTTCATGACATTCACATCGATGGGGTCTTGGTTTTGCAGCAGAGAAATAAAATAAGCAATCACAGTCCCAGGTCTGAATCCAAGCATAACGATATCAAAATGGTCATCTTTCAGTTTACTGCGCATTTCTCTAACAACCTGTGTAAATTGAAATTCATATTTGTTCCGTGTGTCAATCAACTGAGACAGTAAGAATGGACACATCATACACACATCAGGATACTTGGTTTCTGCACTTATCGTTCTTTTAGGGTAATCTCTCTGGAATATCATATATCTGAATAATGACAGTAATTTTTGTCTATACCACGAAAAATCTTACTGAGAGAAGATTCCAGAACAGCACATAGTCTCTAACTGATAATGTGAAATCAAAGTTTGACTTCCAAAGCAGTAATCTGTTTAGCTATCTGTCATTGGATAATGTCTTGAAACTTAATATTCTCCTCTACAGGCTACAAACCCATATGGGACCCCACTTGTACAAAATCTGGAATATTCAAGGAGCACCTAATGTTTCCAAAGTTGTCTACAGTGTCCCCTAGGTTTTTTTAACATGTACAACTAAACTTCAAACATGGTCATGCATACACTACCAGCACAGAACTTGATGTTAGAGGTTTAGAACACCTAAAATGTTTTGATCTCCAGATTATTAAAAAGCATGATGTTATAGAATAACTATACAAAGAGAGACAAGGGTCTGATTTGTCTCTCAATTATTCCAGCATAAAACATGAACATGTAGATCCATTACATCAATTGGAATGATTTCACGTTTACAGTGATGTCTCCAAAAGTGCAGCCTTGCCCAGTGCTTTCATGTAGATACAGGGCAACAGCAAGCAGTTCTCCCCTCTATCTAAGGCTGGTAGAAACATTTCTGCCAGGACTGATCTTTAAAGAAAATTAGGGTTTTTAGTCAACCCACTATGAAAAAGGTACCTTCTTGCTGTGGAAAAATATGATATTTTACCTAAAAAGTTGGAAAGATTACTAGTTTTCATAGGTGATGACAAACTCTGTTCTGAATCATTGACCAGTTGTCTGCCTCTGCCGGCCTCTGTGGGATAAACCCCTACCCCAAACTGCATGGCACATTAACTTCTCTTGCCAGACACTCCACTTTCTTTTCCCCAGCACGATGAGTGTTCTGGACAGGAAATTCTGCCTACACAAGGGATTTCAAAATTTCAAAATTACAACTATAGAGTGATAGTACTGTGGAATTTCAAATACATAGTACAATATTAAAATCATTTTTAAAATCCAATGCAGAAACTGACTACATTTTCAGTCATGTTAGTATAGCCTCTTCTTGGATTTCACAGTTTTAAAGAAAAGTGTGATAACAGTCATGTTGGCATGTTGCACAGGGCCTGAGTGAAAGCTTATTAAAAGGCAGTAAAGGGACTCGTGTTGCATTGTCAGGTTGGAGGAAGCCTTTTAATTTCACTGAAGTAAATTTTCTGTCCATGATATGGAGATGCTAGCAGTCACAAGACAAGGTTACATGGAATTGGCGTGAGAGCAAATCAATTACTGCTTATGAAATTCATAGAGACTCTTAGCTAAAAGGTTGATGATCACACTAAAAATAATCATCTTTAGTAAGTTATTTAAAAGTGGTCTGCCGTAATCTTGTGGTAGTTTTAAGTTTCCAACAGGCTCATGTATATCAGGATTCCTGAGATGTGTAAATTGTTACTCCTTTTCTTTCATATCCTGCTAAAGACAGCTGAGTGACAGACTGCTTCTTCTGCATATCAGCTTTACTAGGCTCATCCACTATCTCTAAGCTTCCCTGTTCTCTTTTCATGTTCTTCCCAGATATGGTCACCTTGACAAATTCTCCAGTCCAGCAACTGCTACCATGAAGCAAATTCACAATGATCTTGACTAACAGCACACACAAGTGTAGTGCTGGAATAAACCCCCTAATTTTCTTTAAAGATCAGTCCTGGCAGATATGTTTTTACATGCTTGTAAAGGTCTCGTTTTCAAGTATTCATACAAGTTCATTCATAATTACAAAGGACATTACAGCAACGTACTTCGGTTTTGATTCTTTCAGACATTGCTTTGTAGTCTTCACTATTGGAGTTGTAAAGTGTATCATTAAACGTCTGGTTTTTTAAAAAAACACTGCAGGCAAATGCTTGATAACCTGGAGGAAAAAGAAAGGCTGAAACAATTAGATGAATCTCATGATGCCACTCCACACTTGCTTTTTGAACTTTATTATCTTATGTATTTATTATTCCAATTGATAAAAACAGAAACCAATCAAATAATACAGAAGCGTATAATGTAAAAGTACCTAATGCACTGGTTTCTGAACCCTCAAGAGTTGAATGTTGTCCTTTTTAAATTTCTCAGCCATCACAGTTCTCAAATCTTGTTAGTCATTCCTGTATTATGCAAGGTGCATCCTACTCCCTAATTCAACAGTAACTCTCCCACTGATTTCAGCAGAAGCAAAATCAGTCTATTAGATTCTGCAAGGCACTGGGTATGTTTCAATCCACCCAAGCAGGTGGATGAGCCCTACACTGAAAGAAGTATGCTTTATATAGAAAATTCCAGGCTAAAAATAGATCTGGAAGCTGACACTGAAGTTTGACAAAGGCAGATTCCTTACCAAAGAAGTGTGAACTTCAGATGCTATGTGAAGAGACATTATAAAGCAGATGGCAAAGCACTCATGGAAGCTCTGATATTGTGAAATTGTACCCCATCATTATGAATAAACAGATCTTAACATTCTATAAAACTTACGTGAGCATACAATATATTTTATGTCAGAACAGCCAGTATTTTGAGGTACGCAAAACTCGGTTTTGTTGAAACAGGAAACAGGATCTGTAAAATAAATTTAAGAAGTAAAGATAATTGCCTCTGTGCATGCATGATTGTTGATAGCAAGAAAATGATGGGATGAAAAAAAACCTCTTTGGGCTCCGCCTAGTGCATCGTACTTCCAAACTGAAATAACTGAAAGCATTTAATCATGGCCAAGGAATCACCTGACCAGCAGTTCCCTTTGTCCAGTGAGAACGTAGAACTGCAGATCACAAAAACGGAGATATCAGAAAAGAGGTAGGTGGTGGGTGCATAGGTTGTATTTCAGAATTTACTGAGATAATGTTGGGAACTCTAATTTCTTATGGGAGTTAGAGATACAGGTTATATACTTGCACAACTGAGGTAAACTAGGTATGGTATTCAGAAATAGAAGTTGCCTGCAATTTTATTTCAAAATGATAAGCATCATGAAATCTCAAAATATCATTATGCTTGTCTTGACTCTCTAATCTGAATTATTTATAATGTGTTAAAAGAGTAGTAAATAATTGTATTGCAGTTTTAATACTCATTGGGTATAGCTTTAGTTGTCCTCATGGAACTGAACATAATCTTTAATTCCATATAAAATCCAGGTGACTTGGTCTTTATTGCTCTTTATAATTAGCTCATAAAAACTTTTCTGGTAAGGCACATGGTTTCAGATTACAGAAATTTCTTTTTTAGTGGAAACTAGAGATACTAATAAAGGAAAGCCACTGGACTGAAACATTAAAAGATTTGAATGGAAATCATGATGAAAATCCCTTGGCTTTGTGGTTCTAAAGCCTACAATAGAGGGTAAATCCATAAGAAAGAACCTCACACTTAACTGCTGGGATAATTGCTGTAGAAGGGTTTAGGGGATAATTGCTGTAGAAGGGTTTAGAGAATAATTAGACAATCCCCTAGACAACTGAAAAAAAAATTGCAAAAAGGAGAGTTATGTTTTAGAGGTCAAGAAATGCTGAGAGAAAGTAGCTATTTCCAAAAGTCAAGTTAGATCTTTCAAAGGATACTAAAATCATGAAAATTTTCTCAGGCACAGAGAAACTATGTTCAAGTGCCATACAGTTTTACCAAAAGTGGATCATGCCAGGATAATCTAGTATCTTCCTTTGACAAGATGACTTTCAGATCTCTTCCAGTGATAGAAAAGCAGTATTATACAGTGCTAAGTGGTAACTTTTTAGTGAAAAAAAGATTTATATAAAGGAAATGGCTAATGGTGAGATGGGAACAGGTAGCTTTAAAAGAAGAAATCTTGCTCTAGGATACTATCTATGGCTTTCCTTGAGAATCAGTGCCGGTGTAGAATTTGTTCAACATTTCCATTATAGATCTTGCCGGAAAATGCAGGAGTTTGCTCTTAAAATTTGCCAATGGTGCAAAGTTATTAGGTGTCATTAACACAGGGGAGAATTGAGGTATCTTCCAGCAAGAATTGTATGAATCTAAGGGTGGAGCAGAAGCACTGAGATGGCATATGCTGAAAGTTGTGTATTTTGGGATTACTAATAAAAATGTCTTCTCTTACCTGGCAGCACAAGCATTGAAGAGATAAAGACTTAAGTACCTGAGCTGATCACAGCTGTGATGCAGCTGTGAAAAAAGCATGTCCAGTCCTACAGCACATTATTCACTAGATTCCCAGTAGAGAAAGGAATGCTAATGACATGGTAAGCACAATGGTCCAAGTTTGCATGCTTGCTATTGATCTGTAATCTCATTTACCCACACTCAAGAAAGGTGACTTCTATCTAAAAAAAAATGTTGAGTGATGGCCAGAGATGAATTCTTTGTAGGAAAGGAAAAGATGGTTTGTCTAGTCTGGCAAACAGAGTCTGAGAGCACTGTCTGTAGAAAAAGCTTGTAATTTTAACTGGGAGGAAGAACACAACATGAGGAAAGGAAAAGAGGGAAACTATTTAAGTTAAAGGGCTATGTTGGCACAAAAGCAAATAGATGCCGATTTGCCACAGATACTTTTAGGCTAGTAGTTTGGTAATGTTTTCAGGACATCAGAACATTGCAATTCTGCAACTATTTTCCATTTGGAATACCAAAGTAAAAATGCCTAAAGACTTTTAAGATGGCTCATAAACTAGTTGATAAGAACCCTGTATCATTTTTACCTTGCAACGACATACCTATACTTAACAGATCTCTTGTTGTAAACCTTGGTAAGAGGCAGGTATGGATCTCAGGCTCAGTATAGCTCTAAAGGTACTACAGAGCTTATGTGTGGGCAAAGGCAGGCAGAGGAAGATCTTTCAAGAGAATCAAGTTCCTGCCTGTCCACAACATTTTTTTGCAGAGGTGCCCATGACATGATGACTGCCAGTGCATAGACATCATGACTACAGAGGTCCTGTTGAGTGCCCTTGGATATTGGATTTAAATTATATGTATAATCCCTAAAAGGCTACTAAAAAAGGCAATGTCACCTGGGAGTCCCTGTACATGATATGAAAAGTTTAGCCAAAACCATTTGGCTGAGGGAAAGGATGTGACCGTTCAGGATTATATACTTCTCAAAAGATACTTTCTGGTTGTATCTGAAATCTTGAGAAAAAACATAGCATATGTTCTACATTTTATGCTTTAGGACAATGATACAGTTAAACAATCTGTCTTAATGTCTGTACCCTAGGATGAAATAAAAAGATATCAATTAAAATGAAGGGCTGTCTGTATTCACAAAAGCATGTATAGCCTAAACTTTGCATTACCAGAATATTTCCTGTTAAACTGACAACAAAAATATCTTGACTTTTGTACAGGATTATCTGGTTTAATGATAAATCATGACCAGAAATTTTACAGAATAAATATTTAATCTTTCAAACACCTATTTAATCTAAGTATTCCTATCCAAGTAAGGAGATGAGTCAGACTTATATGAATAATAGTCTATGTATGAAACCCCAATCATATTGTACAAAGATATTTTGTGAGTGTATTCATTAAAAAGAAATGACAGGACAATCAATGAAATACCTGTTCGGATGGTGACTGAAGTCCAGTTATTCTCATCACAAGATAATACTGCCACAGATATTGTGTATACCTGACCAGGAAGTAAACGTTTAAATGAAATCATTGCCTCTTTCGTAGTAGTTTTATTTATCTCCTGGTTTCCATCCATGAGAGAGACGGTGTAGAGGCTGCCTCTCCTGCCACCAGTCAGGCTGAGATATATCGCTTCCCCAGTCACATTCTGAACTTTGATGGACACTGGGACTGCAACGTGAAAAAGTTTCATGAGGGAAGTTCATTTCACCTCTGCAATTCCACATGTTTAATATTGAAGTATCAAAATACAAATTAAATCAATATTTAAAACCTTGTGAGTTTTCTTAGGGCTGATTTCAGATTTTCAACCCATTTTCCCATAAGAGCAGAAATAAACTGCTTGCTCTATAGATATCAATCTTTCAATAATGTAGTTTATTTGGTGAGTCCAAAACAAAAACAGATGACATTCTACTTGCTTCTAATCTTTCTCACCACAGGCAAGGCTGCTGTTCTGATGAGTGTTATGAGGTGAACTGCTATTTGATGCGTACTGTTATCATCAGGAGGATGAATTACTAAAAAGCCATAAGGAAACCTTACGTTTAGAGCAGTACATAGACATTTAACAGATGTGCCTTGTAGTAGCATTAAGAAAAATCATATATCACAGTGGTTTCTCACTGGAGGCAGGCACCCAGTGGAACTGTACTGGGTCTAGGAGGGCTTTAGCAAGGTGTAGAAACTGCCTTGACCGATACTTGTATAATTATGTGTTTTCAGTGGTTCTCTCCATCTTCCCTTTCTTAAGTTATATCCTGAGATTTTACCTCTCTGCTGATATGATTGATGAAGAAGAATAGTACCTCTGATTTCAATAACTCATCAATATTAAATATTTACTTACTGCAAGGTATTGATGTAAATGTGGTAGTGAAAATGGAATTAGCTGTGGATCCTGTAAATCTCTCTGTAGCATTTTTCAGAGGTACTGTAGTAATCTGTTCTGTAAAACAGCAATTTGGAGGCAGTGAGTAGAATTTCATTTAAAGTTTCACCAGGTTCAGGCACATATGCAACTTTCAAAAAACAAACCCAGAAATTATGCTTGCATTGTTTCCCTAAATAGTTAACTCAGGTACCCATTCTCAAATAAAATCTAAACCATCAAAGGCCAGTGTAAGTAACCATAATGAACCATTTCCTGAAGGAGGGTCAGGGGAAGGAAAAGGCCTTATGTGCAATATTTTAATGTTTTTTAAAATGCAAAACAAAATAAATAAACAAAAAAACCCCATTTACGTGTAGGTGGATTCTGCTTTTGACAACAAACTCTTCCTGGAACTTGGGGACTGTCATCTATGAATCCTTTGTTGCATTGACAGGAATAAGTTGCTCCTTCAGCAGTGCAGGTTGCATGTTGGGAACAGTCATTTAATCCTGACTGACAACTGTTCCTTGCTACGGTGAAGTTAAACGAAACAAGAAAGAACAAGCTTTTAAGTCAGCATTCTAAAAAGCGATAAACAGAATACTATTTGCGTTTCCCCACCTAAATCCTGTTTCACTGGATGTTACTGTCAGTGAAATGTACATTACTACTCGAGTTCACTGTGATGAATTAATTCATACCTTCTATAACAGTCTTTTTAAGATCAGCTTTCAATCCTGTACTCATGTTAAGGGCATCTATAAAAGCATTTGAAATCTCTGTTTTTGTTATATTTTCTCCTACATCCAACACAATGTTGAAGAACACAATCACACTGCCGTTCTCGATGCTATTAATTACAATACGCATTTTGTTTTCCTTTATTAATTTTAGGATCTCCTGCGGCAGATGTTCTTCTATCTGCAAGGGAAAAAGTTTGAGTTACTATCTATTCTCCTCCTTTAATATAATGAATTGTTAGAGCAATATGCTGTTCATAATTAATTTAGAATAATCTCTCATAGTATGAGAATATGTATAACTCCCAAACAGAATTTCATTTAAACCAGGGCCTCAGAGGACCACACTACAAATGAGAAGCATGGTCTTAATGAATACTGCTTTTTTTCTAACCAGCAGACAATCTTCCGTGTCCATACTAAAGATTATCCATACCCAGATCCTCATGACTATTTACATTAGAAAGAGCGTGACAGAAAATAAGTCTTGATTTAGAATTCCTAAGCAAAATACCTCCTTAATGAACTCTGTCTCAAAGTCCTTAAATTCTGTACTTGATTTATTCTCATATTGAGACGTGAAAACTTTGTTGGTAATCCTAGTGGTTCCATTGAAGACTTCAGCAGCTGTGGAGATATGAAAGACAGAACAACCAGCTAAAGTATAGGTATTTTTTAAAAAAGGTTGCTCAGCTAAGTACCTCTAAGGATAAGAACAGACCAGAGGTGAACAGATGTTATCTCTGCACCAGAGCTGACCACAATATAACTCATCAATTCTCTGTACCACACAGCGATCACTGTATTCCTCAACTTTTACTTAATGTGTCTCTGAAAGAAGAGAACAAGCTGTTAATATGACATAAAGGGGAAGTTACCACTATGTCCTTTCATTTTGTGCTTCACAGTAAGACAGCCTTGAAGACCAGTCCCTGCAAGAGGTCTGCCCTCGGCCTGCAGTGCTTTGACTCTTCTTTCAACACGTTGCTTCATGTACCAGGCACAGTTGCTCCCAGACTCACAGATGTTGTCCCATGAAAGGACAGCACAAAACTCCAGGTAACAGATAATAGAAAAGCTATTTCAGTTGTGAACTTAACTACAGTGATATATCTTACTGCAAGCACTTGCTATGCTGCAGCTGCTTCTTCTGCTGAAGAAGTTGGGATTTGCAAAGTGAACAAGCAGTAAGTAGAAGGTGGAGGACTCCGGGATTTCCTAGGATAAGTGGCTACAGAAGAACTGAGGGTTTAAACCTACTGGTTGCTATGTAACTGGGAACCCCAAAGTGGGCACATTAGCATGTGAAGGTGCAGGAGCAGGACAGGCATGGGAAGTAAAGAATATAGAGCTGGGAGAGACTGGTGTGCTGAACAACTGTTGAGTAAAGTTTTTAATTTTGCAAAAGGACAGGGGAGTCTTTAAATAGTAGCCCTATGAAAAGTTTGCAGGCAGTCCTTAAGTGTCTGAACGTTTGGCCTCCATTCACCTGTTCATTCTAGCATGTAGATTATTTATGGGTAGGTCCTCAGTGAAAAAGGGCTATAACTTCAGGCTATGTATCTCTGTTAATGGAAAACAAAAAAAAAAAAAAAAAAAAGGGGGGGTCCTGAGGAAATACCTGTCCGAACTGTCAAGGAAGTGCTGATGTTCTTAGAGCATGTTGAAACATCAACAGATATTTGGTATTCATGATCAGAAAGCAGATTTTCAAATAAAGTATTTGTTCCATTCAGGATTCTCGTGACATTAAGAGAGCTTCCCCGCAGATGGACTCTGTAAGGACTGTCTCTTCTGCCACCTTGAGGTTTCCAGCTGAACTGTATCACTGTACTGGCCACACGCTCCAACTGTATGGATAAAGTGATAGGAGCTGAAAAGCAAAAAAAGGAAAATCCTGTAAAACTTGTACTTAGAGTCCATGTATCTTTAAGGAATAAAGTATAAATGCAAAACAGACTGACTAAGGAAAAAGGTATCCACTACATTTTTATGTACATTTGAAATAACACATTGTAGTTTATCATACAAATTCATATGCAAATCTCCCAATACCTTCCATGAGAGCACTATGATTCCAAACTAGAGTAGGATTAAGCCCTTAGATTTGTATTGAATATAGAAAAATACAATAGTGCACTAAAAATGGAATACATATTCCCAACCAGTATTTTTTTTGTGTTGAATAAAAAAAAGATGCATTGTCACAACTGCTGTCTTTACTTTACTGTTTAACCTATTGAAATATGAAGAAATATTCATTACTGCATATTCTTTGAAGTCAGCAGATAGTTACATGGCAAAAACTAAATATGCACTAGAAGTTCAGGCCTACTGAAAAAAAACCCAAAGAGGTTGGCAAAAATAAATTAGGTGGAATACTCCAAGTAAAGAATAGCTTTTAATTATTCATAGAAAAGAATTTTGAAACTCAGTTTGAATGAAATAAAAACATAAATGTACTACAGATATAAGGTTTCATATGCAACATAACGGCAATATAACCTCCAGGAAACATCATACTGCATGAGCACGCAGAGTGCAATTATAAATAAAACTAGGGAATTAACTAGTGATTTTTGAAAAAATGTATGCAGATGTACAGATTAGATTCTCAAAATACATCACACAAAACCTGAAGAAACTTATTGAAAATTACAAGGAAAAAAATCAAAATAAAATGAATTCTCCCTATAATAAAAAAAAACATATTAACATTAACAATACTCACAACAACTGCTAGTGATGTGCCCCACACGTGTTGTGGAAAAGGTTGTCAATGATATGGCAGAGAGGGAAAGAGAGGACTTGGTGCTGGGCAGAGTCAAGGTGACCCTGCCCTGGCTACTGCTAGTACTTTTCGTTTGGCTGTGAGGAGTCATGGCAAGGCTCGT
>WAAB01022709.1:5805-17047 GCA_013389865.1 Piaya cayana
TTCTAGACAGTGCCACAGTCTTGGAAAAGTCTAGCTGGAATGCTGCCTGGAGGAGAAAGACCTAGGGGTGTTGGTTGACAGAAATGGCGTGACCAGCAGGTCCAGGGAGGTTATTCTCCCTCTGTACTTGGCACTGGTGAGACTGCACCTTGAATACTGTGTTCAGTTCTGGGCCCCTCACCACAAGAAGGGTGCTGAGGCTCTGGAGCGTGTTCATTCAAGATTCAAGGGCACCTATTTTCCATTTTAGCATGTGTTTTACTAGGAATTATTTGAGAGGTTTTCAGTTACACCTCTGAATGTGCTTCAGACCCTAAAGGACATGTAGGGAATCCTCAGAACAAAATGTTAGATCCAACAGATATGATTCTCTGATCAATACTCATGCTGTCTTTTCAGACTTTTGAGGCTAATTACAGTTACTGTCTATTGACTTATTCATGTTATTAACCTAATGTAAACAATGCAAACATCTTCTCAAGGTACTACATGAAAGCTGCTCTGCCATGATGATTTGACTAGCAACACTGAAAATTAAAACTAAGAGTAGGGTATCAACTGTATTGAAACCTTACCTCACTTCAATTTCATAGGAAGCAGCAAGAGAACAGAGAGCCTTTATCAGTGCACACTAAATAAAAAAAATACATGGTTTCCTTCACCTTAAGCTATTCTTCAGGATAAAGTATAAAACACCTCCATACTAGTTATCTGTGTACTGTAGCCTACTACCACTGCTTGTGATGTTACTGAAGGCAAAGAGGAAAAAAAAATCTCTTTGATTTTTAATATGACTTGAAAAGCTTCAGGTACTTTGCATATTTGTGATTGTACATGTCTATGATATAGGAATATGTTTATAGTTTTCACATTAAAAACAAATCTTTTTTTCTTGGCAGTGTTAGCTTTACAGATAGACTTGATGATCTTAACAGGTCTTTTCCTACCTAAACGATTCTGTTATCCTGTGTGAAAAATAAATAAGAAAAATTGTACTACTGGAGTACCCAAGATGAATGGTAACACAATACTCACAGTGACATTGAATACCCAAGATAAATAAGAATTAGTACCTATTTATCATGAACATTTTTATTTCTAGTCAGTCTAATAGCTTTCTCACTTTGGTATGAATCTAAGAGTTTTTGAGAGACTTTTGTACTTTACTTGCCAAAACAGTGTGAGGGTCAGATTTCATTTGCTGTGTATCAACTACAGGAAAAGTAAGTTCTGCGTAAGCACAGCAGTTCTCCTCTTGGATAACCTGGTGTTTGCACATTATCCTGCAGAATAATGATGCAGAGAGGGGTAAATAATAGCTCCTTAAACTCTTCCTGGTAAATCCATTCTTGACAATAAAATATCTTTAAAAAGGGGAGGGCTAGAGATATCACACAGATCAGGAGGACAAACATCAGTCAGAACAGAAGGGAAAAGAGACCAAGTATACGTGAAGTGAAAAAAAATTAAAAAAATCAAAGTTTGGGGAAAAAAGTATCATCATTTGTAAATTCTAAGAACAGCTGTACTTTCTGTCCATGCTTTCTGTGAATTAGTGGTAACTTCCAAGACTACAGAATAGGATAAATTTGTGCATACATTCAGAGTGAGCAGCATCCAATTCCCATCTTCAGATACTGATGGTTTCATAGTGGCGCAGTGCAGCAGTCAATTTGTAGAATGTGACTTTACATAGAATATGCACAGAGCCTCCTCACAGCAGGGTGGAAACTCCACCCCTTCTTGGGCCTCAAGAAATCTCTGCAGGGTAAATATATATAGCCGATGTTGTAAACACAAAGTAGAGCAAGACAGAATTCAGAAAACTCAGGCTTAAGCTCAGAAGATGTTTACATTTACTATGAAAATCTGCAAACAGTGTTTACATTGAAATAGGCTTTCTTCTTTTCTGGTACATCCAAACTTATCAAAAACTAACGTACACGCTTTCTAATTTTCAATCTGAACTTACTTGATGCAAACATATTTTTCTTTTTTTTTGACCACTTGTTTTCCAACGCCGCTTTTAAAACAGTTGCATCTATTACTGCCTACCTCAAATTTAATTTTATAACATGGAAATGTTACTATTTAGTAGTTTTGCTGGTAAGTGCAGTTATCAGCAGTTATTTTCATTTTATCCAGAAATTACTGTTGCATTACTGTACCTCAACTACCTACTGTAGTTTATAGATATGTATTCCAAGTATCCTTCAACATGTCTTTTTAGTGTTACTTGATATTCTTGAACTGCTGCAAGATTTTTCACTCACTTTTGAATTAAAAAGTGGATCACCTGAAAGGGTTTGAGAAGTTTCATGTTATTTTGACACTGTTGTGTTAACAGTAGGGGCTAAAAAAAAAAGTGGCTGTATTCTACAAAGTACCTGTGGGAATTCTGTGGCCAAAGCTTGGGTACCTGATAGGCACTTAAGTCAATACCATTCCTGAAGGTCATTGTTGTTCCATGTATACTTCACTCCTCCAAAGCAGCTTGAATATATGTTCAGAGAAAGTGTCTGTATTTTCCAAATAGAATATGAAAAACTGGAGGAAGATCCTAGCCACAATAAAGTTACAGGGATGTTTTCCATTGACTACATTGAAGCTAGGATTTCTTACCCCAGAGATTCAACAGTAGCGTGCCAGTTCACCTTCAGCAAAATTTGAAGCTAAAAGCAAAATGGAGTTATTTTCCTGCTATCCTTGTTTTCTTCTTTGCATCAAAAGATTCTTGCTACTCAGCTGACTATGCCTTGAGATGCCAATCTTTGTGTTTAAAATTTAGCTCATACCATAAATTCAGTTTTACTACAAAGTCATGTTTTTTACATTTTCAGATACTGATGGTAATACAAATGGTTTTGATTTCTGTTGAAAATTACTCACTTGTCCTATATATGACTTGAATTCATCTGGCTACAGTGTATGGCACTGTCTGCATTAATGAACTCTGAAGTCCAAACCATGCTTAAAGCTCATAGCCAACTTCCCACAAAACAGGGAACTCCATAGTTGAATACGAGTATTTTTCACTCTGTTCCAGCTACATAATTATTTCTCTAGAAAATATAGCTTCATTTTTTATAAACTGATTTTTTTTTCCCCCCACAGATTAGTTGTCTGGAACTAGGTTACAGACAGACTTTGGTCCATTTAACAAGGTCAGACTGTTTATTCTTGACCAAATTCTTTCCCACTGTAAAAAGGTACTTTAAAATGCCACATTCCAACCCCAGTGCCAGTAAGTCACTGAAGCATATTTTCCCACAAGAACTGATACCATGCACAGGCCCCTCCTTATTTAATTCTTCTGGTGTTTAAATCAAATAAGGTGCAGGATGCCTTTAGTGTCACAAATCACTTAAATCTTTGCAGAGCTTAGTAGCACTGAATCTACACAGTACCAGCTGTGTCTTTATTAACTTAAATAGTTCCATTCATTTGAAAGCAACAGTGTCTGACCAGCATCAGACAGCAAAAGAGAAACAAAGACAATTAAGCACAAAATTTAAATATAAAATAAAAATAAACCAAATGCAAAATATTCATTGTTGATTTAAAGACAGTTTGTCTTATTCGTCTTATAAATTTGCTTGGTTTGATAAAGCCATGCTAATTTATATTAGCTGAAGTATGTGGCTATTACAACCTGCTGCAACAGCCGTAAGAAAATGTAAATCAATAAATTTCCAATGTTTAAGCTATGTTTCTAAGCTGGTTTTCATTTTATGGAGACAGAATGTAAAATATAAAAAGAAAATTAAGGAACATAGCGTTAGATTATGAAGATACATAACTACCTCTGATCCTCTCTGTTTAGATGTTATACTGAATGTGCTCTGAAATATATTTTTTTTGACTGTAACATGGCATCCAGATTAACTCGACACACTAAACCGTACACCAAGATTTTCGCATTTTCCAGCAGTCATCTTCATTTTAAGAATGGCTTGACTGGTTCTGTCCTTGCAAATGCATTACAAAGCAGAACATGAAAAAATGTATATTCAAATAAAGCAGAGCTAAAAAGCACCAGCTAAATCCGTTTCTGAGATGTACTGTCATTGAAATTACAGTACGAGTGATGGAAGCATATTCTTTGATGTGATCAACAATACACTTGCAAGGTAGCCAAAACTGTACTGCCTCTAATGAATATGAGAAATACATATTCCCCTTAGTGATTATTAGAAGACATTTACTCAAGTATTTACGGTGAAGCTGATTTAAAATATAGGATAGTCAGGAAATGTATGTTTGATTATACTCTGATTCAAACAGAACACCTAAAAAATTACCTCTTTCCCCAAATAAAAAATACTCAAAGATTCTCCTATTTGTTGTTTTGGCTGGAATTTCACAACCTTCAACTTGACTCTATGCTCTCTAACATGAAATGCTCCTTTCTTGCACTTGAAGAACTCAGTCACACTGTTCAGCAGAGAGAACTTAAA
The DNA here is from genome assembly GCA_013389865.1 of Piaya cayana. NCBI lineage: Eukaryota > Metazoa > Chordata > Aves > Cuculiformes > Coccyzidae > Piaya > Piaya cayana. The sequence goes on from WAAB01022709.1 coordinate 10,263, forward strand.
AAAACCCCAGAAATGACTGGGGGTCCATAAACAGTTTTAATGTTTTGTAAAAAACTGCTTGTATTTCTACACTTTGTGGTGCATCCTGTAAAAGAGCTAATCTTATTGCTCACCATCACCTAAGAATTGCCAGGGTTTATGCCAGAGCAAACTAAATAGCCAGTTTGTCTGTCCCATGGAACCAGTTGGCAGAAGTGGTGCTAGAACAAACTAGCACCTAGTTTGCATCCATGTCAATGTTACTGATATTCCAAGCGGATTAAGTTATTTTCTGAACACTACTGCCATAAGTGGTATGAGATGTTCACACCACTCTAGAAAGCCTCAGTGACTTATGGTTGAAAGGGACATCTCTTTGTTGCCAATTCTCCGTGGCGGCCAGCTCTCCATGGCAACCAACTCTCTGTGGGACAACTCTCCACAGGACAACTCTACATGGTCAGCTCTCTGCGGGGTAACTCTTCTTGAGAAAGGTTAGGGTTACAGTTATGGTTATGCTTAGGGGCTCTCCACATACAGTTCTGCCAGTGAAGTGTTGGATGGGGAGACTTGTCCCATGGAAAGTTGGCTGTGGAGAATTGGCCTAGATCAAATTCACAGTACTCCCAAAGATATTATGCATTGGTAGCTCCTGACAGCTTTCATTTTCAAGCTCATACCTTACTTTCAGTGGTAGTAAGAATTAGGCCATGCATTTTCTTACATCCAGAATCTTTCTGCTATGTATGTAACAATGTATGCACAGAAGAAAAACATCCCATGTTTTTCAAAGGCACAACATCCTCAGTCTGTATTATAATGTCTTCTGCCTGAAAATTTAAACAAAATAAAGGATTCATATTAATATTCATATGCCAAGTGAGTAGGGGCAAGAGGATATGAAATGATGATCTAAGTCACGTAATTCTTTGTTTTGCTTCATTAAAAAGGTGCAGAAAATCCTGTTTCACTGAACAAATCAAATATGAAGATAGTTTTCCTCCAGGACTTACTCCAAATACTCCACCCAGAAGCTCTTAGCTTTCTCAACATTTTGCTGTCACTATTCCCATTCATGTCTATGTGTGACTTACGTGTGTATTTGTGCACTGCTTCCCATTCCTTCTCTCTCACACAACTTCTCCAACACCACTAGTTCTTCTGCATTCAGATGTCAGTCAAACCTGCTCACCCACATACATTCCTAACTGGCCTTGCATATGCTCTGTATTTTGGGTGGTGGTTCTTATTTCAGCTATATTTCCCAAGGAAAGTGCTTAATCACTTTTACAGATTTATTCAAGACGTACGACTGCTTGTATGCCTGGATTAATTTAATTTCACCAGGAGCTGTATCAGCTCTGCACATATATTGATGGAATCCTTGATAGTGATGTTCTTTAAGGCTCATAAAGAGCCTGAACGACAACGGTATCGGGATTGACTCAGGTTGGAATAATCTCAGATTATCTGTAGATATTCACACCTGAATTTATCACCCTTTAGAGTTAGTGGAAAAAAGTAGGTACTTACAGATTTTGATTCATCTGACCTATGTTTACTGTCTTCTTTAAGCTGAGGTAACTTACTCTTCGATTTATTGATTATACTGATTAGGACATTTCCTTTGATTACTACTAGGTTACTTACTAAGTAGACTAGATTAGAGTTAAGATGTCTATAGTTGGTCAGATATATTCCAATCACAGTATTCGTATGTCAGGAAATACTCATACAATTTTGCAAGCTCCCTTGTAGCTTTTCCTTCTTTGTTTATTTTCCTTTCAACTATATCATGGATATCCTCAAGGGATAGTTTTTACTTTTAACACTAATACGTTGTCTGGGACAGAGGGGCACACCTGGATAGTTTTATCCTAATTGGGAATGTACTGCTACTATAGTTTTTTCAACTTTATTTTGGAGATATATATATTTGATATAGGTGCTCAGTGGGGATTGGCTGAACAATGCTGAATTCTGAATTTACTCTATAGCTTACTTTTCACCAATCTGTTTATTCAGGTCAGCACTGGACAGTAGAATCTTTGAATTTCTTCAGTATTGATTTTTACCTTCTAATTTCTCCTAGCCCTCTGGGACAGCATCACCCCACCTACCCACTCCCCTGAAAAGCTTTTGCACTAGTTATAAGCCATTGAGCATTTTTAACCTATGTGAGATTATCACTAATTTTTCCTCTGAAAGATGTGAGCTATTCCAAATTAGGGCAGTTTCTGCATAAGCAAGTGGTCAAAATCTACTTGATTCCTATCAGGAGAATCATGGTCCTTGCAGATCCATGCAGTGCTTGACATAAGGCAGTTCATTAGACACAAGGAATAGTGAGGTACACAATAGTTTTAAGGACTTCTGTACAATTTAAGAATTAATAGCATATGCTGATTCCAGTCCCTTTTATACTGTTCTACAGAGGTATGCAGCTAAACTTCAGCTTTGACTGAAGTTTCAAAATTGCAGATTCCTGACAGAATTTTCCCCTTATGTTTATGTGCATTTTGCCTGGGATCCTACACTTCATGAAGAATTAATTCATTACAATATCTGCTACTGTCAAACCTTCAGGTTCTTTGCTTATCCTCAACCATCTCAAAAAGTGGCCTGCTAACAGCTAATACTGACTGACGGGCTTCTCTATGCTGAGGTTGAAATACATCAGTAGTCGTGTGCTTCAGTGCTACTCTCAGTCATACTGTAGCAGCTGGATATATTAGGAAGAACCTCCTTTGCCATTCAACCATGGCATATCCTGCACTTGTTTTCCATTTTCTCCAGGTCCTCCATTGAGTAAAACTCTACCTTTAGTCTGAGCAGGGATTTCCCAATCCAAAACCGTGCAAAGGTTTAACAAGCATAACTGAATCATTCTTCCACTGATACCTGTAGTCATCACCTGCTGTTTCTCCCCACTCCTTGTTGATTCTGTATCCCATCTTTAATTGGCCAGACTACTACCATCTGCTACCATCATTGTGTAATCCAAATAAAATAAATTCTACCTGCCAAACAACTTTTCGATTCACATATCACAATGCTGTCATCTGGGAAGCATTTAACTGAAGAAGGGATCATTTCAGCTGTCTTAATGGATAAGCCAAAAACATTCTAAAAACATTCCCTAACCCAAAAACATTATGAGGAGCGGCTGAGAGAGCTGGGGCTGTTTAGCCTGGAGAAGAGGAGGCTGAGGGGAGACCTCATTGCTCTCTACAACTACCTGAAGGGAGGTTGTGGAGAGGAGGGAGCTGGCCTCTTCTCCCAAGTGACAGGGGACAGGATGAGGGGGAACGGCCTCAAGCTCCGCCAGGGGAGATTTAGGCTAGAGATTAGGAGGAAGTTTTTTACGGAAAGGGTCATTAGGCATTGGAATAGGCTGCCCAGGGAGGTGGTTGATTCGCCTTCCCTGGAGGTGTTTAAGTTACGGGTGGACGGGGTCCTGAGTGACATGGTTTAGTGTTTTGTGGGAGTGGTTGGACCCGATGATCCAGTGGGTCTCTTCAAACCCGGTGATTCTGTGATTCTATGATTTGTCTTTCTGGAAACTACATGAAAGGAGAAGATAAAAGTCTTTAAGGATGAACGTTTCTTTGCTAACATATTCTTCTTCATGGTTCCACATAGGTCCACACTTGCAATCAGAACTTCATCAAGGCACTCAATTTGTTTTATCCTCAAACTTCATCTTACACAAACAACAGTGAAGATACTGAAGAGATTTGAGTACCTCTAAATATTTGCGTTTTGCTGAGTGACTTAAGTTCTTCCCGTACTATTGAGATCACCATCTAAGCCTGTGGTGTTTCTGAATCAATGTTGACAGGGTATGCTCTAGAATTTGTGCCCAGTATGAGCCAAAATAGGTTTTGAAAGATTTTTGAAAAGGGATGAGTGAAGGGAGAAGAACTTGTAAGAACCATTTCCAACACTGAAAACGAAAAAATCTTATTCGTTGGTTCACTTCTGTTTAGCTATTCACCTAAAATACTTTTGCATTGTTGGTTCTGTAGTAGGAACATATACAGGTGAGTGGTTGAGAGTTGACAGCTCTGTACAGCTGCAAGTTTGTTGTCTTTAGTGGAAACTCCCCCATTCATAGATTGTGCATGCAAGGTAAAATACCTCTTTCAGAAGCAACTTACCATCCACTACTCATTATTCCTTCTGTTCTGCAGAACAGGATATAGGTATTTTCAGATCATTTGTACTAGGAATAAGGTTGTTAAAAATCTTGAGTTTCTTTGAAAGCTACGTAACTCACTGTAGTATGGCAGATGAATTTGTGCAGGACAGAAAAAAGAAGTACTGTGGACTGCCTTTTCCAGTGGCTACTCTACTTGTCCCAACCATGCACCTTTTGCTTGGAATTCTCTCTGAAGTTTTTTGGACAGATAGTGTACTTCCCCCATCCCTTCCCCCATCTGACATAAAACAATCAAGGCCAAATGCAAGTGTGAATAGTACAGTGTTAAAGGTACTATTTCTTCATTGTAATAATAATTCTTTTAAGTTAAAGGTATTAATTTTGGATGTTAATAGCAATCCAAAATATGGTGCTGTCATTTTCTTCTGAATCATAGCTAAGGGTAAAGCCTGAGATACAGCTGAAGATACATCTCTGTCTTTACATATTTCTTCAGAAGTTATTTCTTCTTTCCTGCTGGTCAACAGTGAAATAGCTGTTTACATGCAGATTTCCATGGTTACAATCTTGCATGGGGCCCACACAGTACAACTTATATCTTTCTTAAATCAATAAAATATCTCCTGCTTCCCAAGCAGAAACTCCCTAGTCTTGTTTTCCTCTTTTCAATCAACATGACCTCAGAACAGAATGAGCCTGAACTTGCAGGTGGTTGCTTTCCCTCCTTTTCTGCATCAGGTTTCTCCTGCATTGCTTTTGTTTTGCAATACTGGTTGGTTTGGGGTTTTTTTGGTTGTGGTTTTTTTTTTTTTTTTTTTTTTTTAAATCACCTGGTCTTTGTCACTTAGGCTGGAGGAACTTCCTGACCGATATTAAGAGCTTTTTGTATATACTAATACATCCTGGTTAGTTTGGGATTTCTGAAATGCATCCTGCAGTCACCTTTCATGTAGCTTATATTTAACTGAATTATTTCTTTATCTTGGCAGTAATATAATTTTTTCTTGTTTTACAAACCAATCCTTTTCCAGTGCCTTTTAAACATATAACTGTTCTCCTAGACTTTCAGACAAGAAGGTTATGTGGTAGCTGTATTATCTTCTGATTCATTTCAGTAAGACCCTATTCAATTTCCATTGCAAAACTTACAGACCCTCAGAGTCCCTATGGCTTGTTCGCTTTACTTTGATTGCAAAACTTACAGACCCTCAGAGTGCCTATGGCTTGTTCGCTTTACTTTGATTGCAAAATCTAATTGCTGCTAATACCTCTTGTCATGTTCTGTGGTATCCGCTTGTTGTAAGAATGCAAGTGTCTTCAGGTGTCCCTCTCTTCTTCCTCTTAGTACTATCCACGCCTACACAGACTGATGGCTGCCACTGACAAATACATCATGGTCTTACAGCAAAACTGAACAGTGGAGGCTGAATACAAATTATGAAGGTCTATCAGAGATGGCCTGCCTAGAATGGTTACCAGGAGTGCTCCTTTCTTCCTTTTCCTCACCATTCATATAGGGTACAATGCTGAAGTCAGCTTTCCTGCAATTTTCAATAGGCATTTCTATTAACTGAGCTGGGAAAATATAAGTCTACAAGACACACACATCAAGTAAAAAAAAAAGATAGTCTCCTGACACATTCATTTTTACATCCAGGTGTCCACTTTACTGCCATAGTAGTCTATATTTCTGCTTACTTTCACATGCAGATTTTTCGTCTCAAGTTCATGTTGCAGATTTTTTCTGTTAGCCAATTCCAAGTTTATCCAAGCTTTTCTGTCATCCCCTGTTTCATGGAAAGCCTTCTGATCAGGTTTTCAGCAGTCAGATTGGTTGTCATTCATTGATGTGGCCTGCCAGATTCATCCCATTTCCAAACAGAGAATGTTGAAACCAGACTCCCCACTTCATCTGGAATTTTTCAAACTGCTGTCCCAAAAAAGATTCCGTTTTTGCCTTCAGATCGTCTTTCATCCCTATTTGGGAAACTTCCAAACTGTCTTTTCACTTCTTTATTTAAGTGTCCCTGTTTTATACCAGATTTTAATTATTTGCACTTTCATGCTAGCCTTTAGTTTAACTGTAGCCTCCTTTGTTTCATCTCATCTTAACAGAGATAAGTAGCTCACCATTTATTTCTCTGGAAAATAATGTTGCTCTGACATTAATGCCAATCCATCTGACTTGTCGACAGCTGTTTACATTCAGGGTGAAACTTTTGAAGTGCATCTCTGATAAAGTAGACTGTTGTGCATGTGAAATCTTGAAGGGGCAAATACAGAGACATCAACTGAAATGGACTGCCTTAGTCATCAAGATTTGCCAACTGCATCACAGACATTTCACAGAATCACAGAATCACAGAATCACCGGGTTGGAAGAGAACCATCGGATCATCAAGTCACAGAATCACAGAATCACAGGGTTGGAAGAGACCCACTGGATCGAGTCCAACCACTCCCACAAAACACTAAACCATGTCCCTCAGGACCCCGTCCACCCGTAACTTAAACACCTCCAGGGAAGGCGAATCAACCACCTCCCTGGGCAGCATATTCCAGTGCCTAATGACCCTTTCCGTAAAAAACTTCTTCCTAATCTCCAACCTAAACCTCCCCTGGCGGAGCTTGAGGCCATTCCCCC